>PVIJ01001630.1:0-36656 GCA_004024925.1 Scalopus aquaticus
ACGGAAAGGAGCACAAAGGACTATGGTGTCTCAGTGGTAGGTGTGGTGTGGGATGTTCAAAACACCTGAAGATGGTGATGCTGTACTTCTAAATCATAATGTTGCAACCTAATGTTGCCACAATGAAAAAAATGGAACAAAAATCAAGAGGGATGGTACAGGTTTTGTAGTACACTGGGATTTCCTGGACATGAGCATCGAGGCTAAGAATATTTGTACCTGTTAGTCAAATCTAGGGAATGGAGCAGGAGGTTTGGAGGGACAGGCAGGCTAACCCACCACCCCCTGACACCCAACATAGAAAATATTGCCTATAATTTACGTGCTTGGATTGAACTTCTCTACTGCACACAGAAGATAAAAATATTAACCCTTTGTCCTATACAATCTTGAAAATGGTGATTTGCTGTAATTATTAGGCATAATTACATAATTATTAGGCAGATGATATCTGATGGATATGAAAATCTAAGCTGATTTTATTTGGTTCCACCAAGACTGAACTGCCTGCAGTCTGACATAATTTTCCTTCATAGAAACCAGTCTCTGGTGGTTACCAGTCTTGGTCTCACCCAGTGTAAGATGAGTTCTCTTTGAATTACTGGAGCAGGGTGTGTGCTAGGATGGATAAATCAGCCAAACAGAAAGGCCTAACAGGGCAAAGAAGCAGTAGGGCACCTGTCCTTACATTGTCCTGAAAGTGACCTCAAGAGTGACTTTCTGCGAGGTAAGAGGTAATTCTGTCTCTACTTTGGCTTAGCTTATATCACTCGCTGGAGAGGTCACAAATTGTCACAGCTTTCTGTGCTTGAGAATCAGATTACTGTTTGTCTGAGAAGGAGCAGAGAGCTGGGAGCCCTGCTTCTCTTAGGAATCTAGGTCAGAATTTATCCTGTACTGCCACCCAGGCCCTTCAAAGCAATATCTTACATTGTGGAAATACTTTGAGCAAATCCTGATGGTTGTTCATAAATTATATTACAACCTGAAGGGAGAAAAAGTTATTCTGTTGCTTTTTTGACTTCAGCTTTTCATAAGGTAAGTCATAAAATTTAATTGGTGACCTCAGAGAAAGGTCATGGTTCTTAAATGCAGCTATACCCTTCATAACTTCCAAGTCAATAATAATAACTGAAGATGATGTTAGTGCTTCTAAATTCAATAGAAGTGTCAGGAGCAGTAAATATACAAGAACCACATCCAAATATATCAAATATATGAAAAACTTTTTTTTTCTTAAGTCTATAAAGCTTTCTGGGTGTCCCTGAAATCCTGCAAATATTTAGAATTTCAACTCAGGCAAGTAGGAAGCATATGCACATTTCTTAATATAAGTGATAGTATCAAGATTAGAAGTTGCAAGATATATGACAGGAAAGAATTACAGTAATTGAATAATTTTTTCAAGAAAAAGCACTTTCAGACATTAAATGTAAACAAACAAGAAAGTCTATAAGCAAAAGCTTTATGTCTATTTTTAAGGTAGTTTATTTATTAGACATGAGAGAGATAAAAAAATAAAATGGAAAAGGAGAGAATTAATGAGAAACTTGCCTATTGCTCAAAGGTTGTATAAATGTTGTCAAAGCTATTCCCAGTGCCTTATATCCCTCCCACTTATATGTGGGAACCGAATTGGCCTTTAATAAGGTACTATGCTAATGTGAACCCTCCAAATCTGGAACTATGTTGCTAATGTTAGTGGAACAGAACTTCTACTGCAGATATTTCAAGGGACAGGCAAATCAAAAAAAGGTGACTAAGTGATGGAAAGTGGTGGTGAGAAACAACCAATACAGGGACAGAATTGCCAGAATTCAACAGATTGAATTTTTAATTTCTAGCCCCACATGGATGTTAATATGCTAACTTTTGAATTTTTTTGTTGTTGTTGAAGTGACATTGCATTATAGCATTATATAAGATTCAGGTGATCATCATTGAAAATCAACATGTTTCTTTTACTTTTAATATCATATAACTAACTCAGATATCTTGATTTTTACCTTTAAAAGTCAGGGCCATACCCTGGAACCCCATTTCATCAAGCTAAGACACTTTAAAATAGGAGAGCCACACTTTCAGAATCTGTGTGACATTTCTGTTTTCAAAACAAATATATTCAGGAATGTCTTTGGAGGCATTAGTATATCAAAGCACACTGCTTTTCAAATACCTTGTTCAGAGATAAAACATTCACCTTAGATCATCTCCTTAGCATACCACTAATCACCATACTCCCTTATCACCATGACACTCCCAATAAAGACTATGCTGCCTTTGACTACAGCCTCTTCCTCAAATTAGTTTATTCTTCCATCAAAATGAGAATCATTTTGTCCTTTTTATTTCTTCAGCCATTGCCATAATTAGAAACAAAACTGGGATTCATAGTAACTGATATCTAACCCCATCTATTTGATATTGGCCAAATCTCTTACATTTATTTATTAAATAAAGGAGTTGAAGGCTGCTAAATATATCTAAATTTCTTTTATTGATCATTTCCTTCTACATATATGAGTTCTTAGAGAAGATTCTAAGGATATGAGAAATGGGGAGGGTAGAGGAGAGCCGAGGACAGCTGAGGACAGAAGATATACTTTTCAGGTGCTTATTATCATATAAAGAGAATAAGGTGATTTCTGGCAAAATGAAGATTGAATGAAATATATATATATATATATATATATATATAAACATAAGGAGAAGACAGAACTTGGCCTAGGCCTTGAAAAGTGAGATGAATGTTAAAAAACGAGAGGAAAGGGGAGCAGGGATGGATTTACATAGCACCAGGATACTTGTTTGTTAATGGTTTTCTCAAAATTAATTTCTTCATAAAATCTTCTAGTACAGCGTCACCAACTACCAGTCACTATTCGTCCATGTCTCTTATTATCTAATTTACTCCTTATAATTTTTCCATTGGGAGACAGACAGGTAAGGAACCATTTTTGAATGGAATAAGAAATAAGATTCATGTAAATGTTGTAGAAGAGTCTTCCCCAAATTTGAAACTTATTTAGCCTTCAGATTTACTTATACTAGGTAAACACACATACTCACACACTGCAAAAACCTTGGCAATAAAGTAAAAGGCATCTGCTACAGTCAATATCCTATTAATAAACTTGCTAAGACCCGAAATTCCAATTATGGTTATTATAGGGTAATGTTAGAAAATAAAGAAAATAATTTGACTGAAATTATAAAGAAACACAGAAAACATGGCATGTTTTATTACATTGCACATTTGGGGAAAGACCCCAGGAACTAAAAGAAGGAAGCTGAGTAAGCAAGGTATGCAGATAAAAGGGTAAAGAATCCTAGAAGCAGGTGCTGGTCAAGAGGTGACCAGCTGCATGTCCAAAAGGCCCCCAATATTCAAACACTGTGATTTCCTTGGCAAGACTGATGGCATAAAGGATGAGCGTGCCTGAGGCTATTTTAACTAAGGCACAAGTTTATCAACAAAAAATGTAATAATTTTACCTTCCATTTAACACGTCTTCATGAAGTGAACAGGATGGCTAGATCAAAGTTAAAATAGATTTCATGATCATATCTCATTTTAAAAAAGAACTGGCATTCTGGTTATAAGCTGGCTTTTTATAAGGAAAGAAAGATTTCATAAGGGATATTTTTTAGCTGATTTGTCTTCAATGTTCATGAAGACTTCAGTCAGCTCAGGGGCCTAGCTATAACAGTGAGTAGATTTGTTTTCATGTCAGTATAACATGAAAAATTAAATCTAATAATAATGGCTAATATTTATTGAATGATGATTTCCTGCTCAATGTGCTTCACATTTAACCACACGTTTCTGGTATGAGTTTAGACACCAATACTATTTTGCACATTAGGGCCTTGGGAGACAAAGATGTTAAGTCTTTGCCCAATATCACACAGCTGGTAAGTGGAGAAGGCAGAATTCAAAAGTAGGTGGTCTATGGGGCCTCCCTGGTGGCGCAGCGGTTAAGTGCTGTGCTATGGAGCTGTTGGTCAATGCCCGGCTGGAGAGATTCCCACATGGCGCGGCAGACCTCTCCTGCCTCGCCCGCTGCTCCCCTCAGCAGTGTATTTCCATTGATCTGCCTGTGCTGCTTCCCACTCTGTCTCTGGTGAACCCTCTCGCCGCCCCATACCTCTGGCCTGTACCCCAGCTTGTATGCATAAATAAATAAATCTTTAAAAAAAAATAAAAGTTAAAAAAAAAGCAGGTGGTCTAGCTTCTGCACCACATTCTTAGCTACTGTGCCAAACCGTGTATCAACAGTGTTGAAAGTGCTTAAATCCATTTTCATTGCTAAGTATGGCATATAATTAACCACAAAACTGGACAAAAAATTATAATTCTAAAGAATACCTCTAGTAGATTTTGAACTTAATTTTGTTGTTGTTGTTGTTGTTGTTGTTATTTTCCCTAAGGAACCAGGAGTAACTTTAAGAAGTACAGCTCAGTGGCCCAGAGATCAGTCCCCTGAGTTTTATGTCTGTCTTCCTTTGGGCCTCCATTTGCCTCCTTCTGGGTTGTCTGTACTAAATAGTCTAACATTTCCTTGAGGGTCCTTATTACCTAGTCTTAATAATTGATTGTTAATCACTGAAATAGCTACAGCTCTCTATTACTCTAGCCTTAATGCTCTTATGTCTGAAGTCTCACCAGAAACTAATTCTCCCCCTGCTCCCCACCTTTGGGATTAGAATTTTGAATACTGTGATGAGGATGAAATTTTTAAACACTTTTAGTAAAATCTGTTTCTGCTTGGAGTTGGAAATTAAACTTACTCTCTCCTTCCTTTGTTCTTCTCTCAGAAGTACACATCCACTCTATAGATGCAATCTGACTCTTCTATACTTTGGACTCCATTTTTCTCACTCTCCTTTGTCTACCTTTACTCCTCCCTCTTCTTTTCAAACTGCACAGGAGAAAAGATCCACCTGGATCAATGAGACACCTTTGGAAGTAGACATGCTTGCTGGGCAATGCCCTTATGTTAGGCTGCTTACATGGCCTGTAGGTCTTCCCAGGACAGATACGTGCATTTGTTTTAAGTACTAAATCCTTGTCCAGTGTCACTTATGACCAATCTAATAAGATTACATGAGAAAAAAAATGATATTTATATTCAGAGAACAAGTGTGCCAGCTAAATACATGAAGATTGGAGTAAAAAATTCTTGAGTTGCTTATGGATTAGCACCGATATTAGTGATAAACATTTCCCTAACGGCAAACTGTGGAGACTCCATAACATGTGTGATTCAGGCTAATTTTTGTAAATTCATAAAGAAGAAGGAAGGGGTTAGGGAGGAAAGAGGTAGGAGGAAGAGTGAGGGGAGGAAGAAGAGGAAGAGGGGAGGAGGACAGGAAGAATAAGGAGAATAAGATGGACTACTACGACCTCTACACTTTGTAGATGCAAAATCTAAAATGCAGAAGGAATTTCTGAGGATATGGAATGAATAGGGGCAGAACCGAGATCTTAAATGAAAGCATGATACCTAAACTTATACTATCACGCAGAGAACTCGGAGTTGATTTCAGGTTCTTTTGAAAAGGTCTTGTCTATGCTCTTAGGTTTCTTTGTATGTTTGATCCGCCTCTCCCTCTCCCTTCCCTCCCTCTTTGTGTCTCTCTTTAAAGCGAACAATGTTTCTTAGCACTGAGAAATGTAAACACCAGGGCTTTTCTACTTGGCAGAGCAGCCATTACAAGTTGATGGAACTCCTGCATTGGATTTATTATACTAATGTACAAAAAATTCACAAATTTTTCAAGTAAAGATTGAGACATGGCAGGAAAGAGGGCTATGAAGAAAAAAACAGATGTGGAGGACAAAGTTATCAAGTCTAAGTGTGGCGTCAAACCAATTAAATGAGCCTTATGTTAATACTTTCTCAATGCCTGGCTAAGAATTATTTGTAACTAACTTGAAAAGGGTTATTGAAAGACATGTATAAATGTTGCAACAAAAATGAAAACATGCCCAGTTTAAGTCTTAGAAAAAATAAAATAATTTAATTAGAGATGTCTTAATGATTAAAATATTTTAATATTAATCACCCTCCTATTGCTAGTACACATAATGCAATCAGCAGAGTCAATATGTGTATATTCTTATGATGATAAAGATCAAGACTTCGAATTCAATTAAAGACATTTCACTCTAAGCATCTCCCTTGGTCCCTAATTAGTGAGAAGAAAAAAAAAAGGAACAAAGATTTCTTGAATCTTTTCAGAAAACTGTAATACTAGAAGCATATCCAGAGGTTCTTTGAGATCTCTGTTGCTACAAAGATTAAAAAGAAAATGACTAATATAGTGATCTTGCCAAAGACTTTCTCATGCACAAAATGATAAAGGTTCAGGAACCTTTCCTAGTTCCTGAACTTAACTCTCTGATTCAGTCACTACAGGTTGTGAAAAAGGCCTTCATCTTGGCTAGACTGTTACGCCAGCTTGTCCTCCCTCATCCTCTCTTAGCAGCTTGACTTTCAGCACTTTGCTTGTATTTCATGGCCGGCACATGCCCTCCTGCAAGTCTCTCTTTTGTAAATTGCATTCAGACTTAGACCGTGACCTCTAACTTCACTGAACCTGCACCAGCAGATGAGACACAGAGTGAGACATAATGTTGGAGTGGTGAGATGAGGTCCAGGGTTGAACTCTGCCATCTTTTGTCTGACACCACCCAAGTTCGAGGGGACATGCCTCACCAGTGTTGTGGTTTGAACTCTGCACTTCACATCCTGGGAAGGGGATAGAGCTGAGCAGTCTATTTTTGGAGAACCTTTCAAAGGAAGTCAGGCAAGTGGACTCACTCTTTTTGTAGTTGGGCCTTTGTCCCGCTCCCCAGGGCCGGCAATGGCAGACCTCTGTTGCACCCTACCAACTCCTGGAACTGCAAGTCTTCATCATAGTTGATCAGTAACTGGACCTTTTCCCTCTCCTCTGCTAGTTATCTCTCTCCCTTAGCCTACTGGTTAGAATGAAACAGTGCTACATTAGTGCTAGAGAGGGTCAAAGGACAGTGCCAAGTTAGAGGACAGGTCACTGTCTGTAGATTTTCACTTGTGTACTCAATTGCAAGACCACTCAGGCTCAGGGGAGAAACAACAATGGGGTTTATTTAATAAATAGAGGAAACAAAGAGTTTCTACAGCCACAGTGGCTATTTCACCCTAGATAGTGTTCAGTGTTCAGAAATCCTATCAAAAGTCCACTTGTACAGGATAGTGCTGTCCTACTGACAAGATCCTGGGGTTCATGGCACACTGGCAATCAGTGGGCCAGGATCCAACTCATAATGGCAGCTGGAGGTACTCACAGATAGGGCCAGTGAGGTGACACTGAAGCAGCCCTCAGCAACAATGTGAAGGCTGGGCTAGACAGCACCAGTAGCTGCACTGGATAGCACCAGAAGCAAAAGCACCAGGAGGTGGTGATGCCAGATGATCAGGGACTGTGGGCAGCTCTCAGATTTGGGTACAGCGTGCCAATCATCTGTCAAAAATGCTGCATAGCACTAGCCAGTCATAACTGGACATCAGGAAGTGGTGTCAGATACACCAGTGTTAATAGCTCTTTGTGAGCTACTGGAATAAACCAATAGCTCAAGAGCTTTTTAAGACACTAGTCCAAGGCCTGTGGTATTCCTTTCTAGCAATGTTATAGGGAGGGCCAGAGGCAGGTGTAGTGGCCAGGTCTCTGTGATGGTCTTCATCTTCTTGTCAACAGAAGTTGAAGAAAACTTCAGAAGTTGGCTGCTGGAGGCTTCATCTTTCTTCAGAGGTCAACTGCTGATACTTCTTTCTTCAGAGGTTAGGAACTGAATGTCCTAAGCTGACTCCTGCCCTGCCTTATATCCTTTTTCAGTCCAATTCAAAAGCCTGATTGGATCATTTTCAACCCTAAGTGACTGATTGGCTCATTTAGCGCCAATCGGCTCATTTTCCATTTTCAAGCTGAATAATTCTAATGAAGTGGGCTTGAATCTGATTGGTCCATTTAGCTTGCACCTGATTACTCCATTTTGCTAGTACCTGATTGGTCCATTTTTGAATCCTAAAGCCAGAAATAAAAGGAGGGGAAGACCAGCCCAACCTGCACTCTTGTCAGGACAGGCTGGTGTGCTTGTTGACTACAGGAAACTATGGCTGGAGGCAGCCTTGTTCCGGCTAAGTGAGGGGAAATGTCCACAAGAGGTGGGCTGAGCTTCGTGTCTCTCAGACCCAACAAAGCCACCTTGCTCAGAGGCACCCAGAGACCATGGATATCTAGTCACAAGAATAATTTTTTCTTTTTGATGAAAAAAAGGTCCTTTTGTTTGCATTTGTGGCAGGGGACCTCATCTAGAACTAGTGAGAGAGGTTCTGACCTGATAACAGTTTTTACCAGATCCTTTGTTTGGTAACAATGATGAACATTTATCTCAGTCCCTCTTCCCATAACCTTTTGAAGCCTTAGGGGAAAAGTCTATATTCCAGAAATTTTCTTATTTCAACTTTTTTTTTTTAAAGATTTATTTTTGCATACAAGCTGGGGTACAGGCCAGAGGCATGGGGTGGCGAGAGGATTCACCAGAGACAGAGTGGGGAGCAGAACAGGCAGATCGACAGAAATAAACTGCTGAAGGGGAGCAGCAGGTGAGGCAGGAGCGGTCTGCCCCGCTATGTGGGAATCTCACCAGCCTGGCGCCAAACTTGCATCGCCGCTGCCGACACCTTCACAGTGTAGAGCCTAACCCGCTGCACCACCAGGGAGGCCCTTAGTTCAACTTTTTATTACAATGTTCTTTCATGATTTTGCTCATTCGTAATTAATTATTTCTTCTCAATCTTAGCAGTTTTGTTCTTATCATTAGATTTTCAACAAACATGTTAATTTTATTACCTGTTTTACCTCTGGTTTCTATTAAATCAACTTATACTCTTGCTATAGAGACATTTCCATAAAAGAGGGAGGTACCATGTTTCCTGGTCCCACTGGACAGGGCTGAATGGACAGATGAGCTACAAAATATGGAAGGAACATGGGCTCCCAGGGAAGAAGAAAAGAAGGAGGAAGAGAGTTCTTGCTTCTGCAGCCTGATTTTCTGGGAAGGAAACATGGAAGGATGCATGCGGAGGAGAGAAATGTAGAGACACTTGAAAGAGACACATGCGTGACAGGCCTTTGGGACAGCTGACAATGGTGACTGCTATCCTGGTTTGTACTGTAATTTTGCCTTTTCCCCTCTATATTTGCCTGCCCCATTCATCTCCTTCCTGTGGTACCCTGCCAGAAGATACTTCAGACTTCCGGCAAACTTTTCAGCCTCAGTGGCTCAGTTTCAGGCTAACCCTATTTGACTGGGCATTTACCCACGAGGGAATGTGTGGTTTTGTTTTATTGGAAAACCAATATTCTTTCTTCTCCTCTCTCTCTATGCACACAAATTCTATTAAAGTTCTTTCACTCTAATATTCCGTTTGATTTTGTGCACACAGATGGCTGAATCCCTCTAAAGTATGCAAATTTGGGGGACTCTGGACACCACTTGGTCACATGCTAACACTTTTGCATTTAATCAACTTTTCCCCCTAAATTTCTGAGTTGATTTCTTAGCTCATTAATCTTTGCTTTCTTTATTAGTACATACATTATGGCTATTAATTTTCTCTCTAAATATCACTTGAGCTGAAAGTCTTTTTTTTTTTTTAGATTTATTTATTTATGCATACAAGCTGGGGTACAGGCCAGAGGCGTGGGGCGGCAAGAGGGTTCACCAGAGACAAAGTGGGGAGCAGAACAGGCAGATCAACAGAAATACACTGCTGAGGGGAGCAGCGGGCGAGGCAGGAGAGGTCTGCCACACCATGTGGGAATCTCCCCCGCTGGGCGTCAAACTCACGTTGCTGCCGCTGCTGACAGCCCCACAGTGCGGCGCCTAACTGCTGCGCCACCAGAGAGGCCCTTGAGCTGAAACTCTTAAAGTTTCAAATTGTATGATCTTATGTTTCATTGTATTCTAATATTTTCTTAATTTTATTTTGACATTTTAAATTTTCCAAATGTATAGATAAAGTGCAATTTTTTTTAAAGATGTATTTTTGCATACAAGCTGGGGTGTAGGCCAGAGGTATGGGGTGGTGAGATGATTCACCAGAGACAGAGTGGGGAGCAGAAGAGGCAGATAGACCCAAATACACTGCTGAGGGGAGCAGCGGCGAGGCAGGAGAGGTCTGCCGTGCCATGTGGGAATCTCCCTGGCTGGGCATTGAACTCTCGCCGTAGCCCCAACAGCTCCACAGCGCTGCACTTAACCCATTGCGCCACCAGGGAGGCCCCAAAAGTGCAATTTTTTTTTTTCTATTTCCTAGACATAATTTAAGGGGGTAAATGAAATGATCCGTTTCACGTGTTTTAAAAAATTACTCTGGTTTTGTGGTAGTCATGAGTGGAATATGGCCAGATTGGATGTTGGGAGGTAAATTGGACGTTACTATAGTGGTTTATTTGAGAGAGAATTGTTGTTTTATTAGAATAAAAATAGTGTTGGGCACAAAGGAAATCTCTCATATCCCTCTTAGTTCTTTTAGGTTGACAGATAAACAAGCATCAGACTGAATGATAAGATGAAAAGACAAAAAAGAAGTTTAATAATAACAGATAAAACTTTTGGATACATAGGGGAGACTCACGATGACTGAGCAACTTGCCCCAGTAACTTTAGAGGCCATCTTAAATAATTTAGATTAGGGAGTTTGGGGTTACAAAGGGAGGTTGGGAGAACAAAGAGGAAGGGCAGTTAGGAAATTTACTGGAAAATAAAAGTATGCAGATTTAAGTTCTGCCTTCAATATAAAGAAGAGGTACTGAAATTAGATCTTCCTATACTTTCCCAGCCCATATAGAGATGATTTCACATATCAATGTCAAAAGTAACTTCTACCTAGCCTTCAGAGCCCCTACCATGAAACAAATCTCTGGCTAAAAATACATATTTTGGGCTGGCAATTTTTTTGTGCCCCTATAATAGGATAGAAAAGGAGTGGACAGATGTGAAGTATATATTAAATATTTAATGGACAAGGTAGTAGTAGCATCATGAAAACATTAGGAAAAAAGTGGGTCAAGGTCTTTGTGCAAAGACCAGGATCAAATACTTGCCCCTGATTGCTCTATTTCTATCTGTTTTTTTTTTTTTTTTTAAAAGATTTATTTTTTATTTATACATACAAGCTGGGGTACAGGCCAGAGGCATGGGGCGGCGAGAGGGCTCACCAGAGACAGAGTGGGGAGCAGAACAGGCAGATCAGAAGTACACTGCTGAGGGGAGCAGCGGGCGAGGCAGGAGAGGTCTGCCGCACCATGTGGGGTTCTCCCTGGCCGGGCGTCGAACTCGCGTTGCCGCTGCCGACAGCTCCACAGCGTAGCGCTTAACTGCTGCGCCACCGGGGAGGCCCTATTTCTATCTGTTTTAATTAAGTAATGAGAACAGCTCATAGTGGGTCTAGGCTTTAAGTTATCTGAGCCCTAACTGCACTTATGATTTCCTCCTTTAACAAAAACACAGATGATACTGTTAGTAATTTAGAAAACAGACTTAAAATGATGTCAATACAAAATAACAGCATTTTTTTGTTTGGAATAGTCTATGAGTAGAATAACCAAATGTACAAACAGATTATGATACTTAAAAATGATTATATATATATATATATAAAATAAGATAATCTGTTTTAAGCTTTATGAGAAGGCTTAATATAAATCCTGCTCACATTCACTTTTTTAGTAAAACAGTAGGATTTTATGATACCATTTACTCAGTATATTGGTATTTAATTTTTATTTTATTTTTTTAAACTAAATATTTATTTTTTAAAATGATTTATTTTTTATGCATACAAGCTGGGGTACAGACCACAGATGGGGTACAGACCAGAGACATGGGGCAGCAAGAGGGTTCACCAGAGACAGAGTGGGGAGCAGAACAGGCAGATGGATGGAAACACACTGCTGAGGGGAGCAGCGGGCAAGGCAGGAGAGGTCTGCTGCACCATGTGGGAATCTCTGGGGCCTGGAGTTGAACTCGCATTGCTGCTGCTGACAGCTCCACAGCACAGCGCCTAACCGCTGCACCACCGGGGAGGCCCTGTATTTAATTTTTAATATAGAATATGAAGACTATGTATGTATATTAGGGAGGAAAAAGGTGGTCATTCTTGGGGAAGATATTTTGGATAAGAAGAGGAATACAGGTTCTGTTGGGGGGCATTAACATTTATTTTTTCACAGTAAAGAATCAATCGATAGTCTATATTAAATATTTTAGATTTCTTGTCTACAGGAAAAACTAAAGATAATTTTCCAAAGGCCCCAGAAAGCTGAAATTAGGGTGAAATGCAAGAGGATATTCTCTGCCACTTTGTCTTATAGCTTCCTTGCATAATCCAAGGACTTTTAATCAGTTCACATTTGCCTGAATGCAAGAGAACAAAAATTGCTGGAGGGTGAAAGGGATGGGAGGGAACAACTCCAGAGATGGGACTGCAGCTGTAGCTCTCCAATGGCAACAAGTGTTATGGAAATACACATAAGCACAATCAAGTCTATGTACAGCAGGAACTTGGGCTTTGGTGCAAAGAGTAACAGACTTTTCACAGTTGATTTAATTTGCCCATGTTACAAAATGGAATAATGACCACATAAGGGAATTAAAAAAAAGAACCCTTAGCTCTACAGTAAGTGCTGTTCCAACTAGGACCCACTCCTCTAAAAAACTGTAACCCTAGAATATCAGTACCTTACCTTTTCAATTATTAGTTGGAGGGATTTGTATTAAACAAGAAAATTTTCACCTTAAAGCATGGTTCAAGTCCTGCTCTAATTTACAATATAGAAGTCAGATGCATTTGTTAATGAAATTTGTTCAGCAAATTCAAAGCAACTATACTATAACACAACTTGTTAAACCTTGAACCTAGTGGTAAAAAGTCCTTGGACACTATCTTTTCTGCTTGGAGTAGAGCACAGATTCACTCATCTGCATTGACTGTCTCTATTTTACCTAAAGAAAAATTTCATAGGAAGATTGTAAGTTAAATACAAATTTGAAAGTATAAAGCATAACTATGTGCAGTAAATATTTGTCATATAAGGGCATTTTTATATTTATGAACCAGAATTTTTTTTTTTAAACTCAATACTCGCAATACTCACAATGTAACAAGGTCTGTTAAAATCAAGGAAACTTGTTGCACTTGTCAAAATATAGTAAATGTTCATCTAGTAAAGTTAATATACTTAAAATGTCCACTATCATTTCAGCAGCCTTATACCTACAGAGAATGTAAGATCCTCAACACATAGCTAGGGGTTTCTCCTTGCAGGTAAGCAATAGCAATTTATGATGTCATTGAAACATTAAATTACAGAAAGTTTTCCTTGTGTTTTCTTCCACTTCTCTTTAACCTGTGATCTAATGTTAAATAGTTTCTTAATTTCACAGGCATCTTATTATGTGAAATGAACACATTTCAAATTGTTGAGTAATTTCATCTTCTTGGTTTGCAATTATGCATGTCCTGACTTTGAAACTTTATTGCAGTTTAAAAACAGATTAAAACACACACACACACACACACACACACACACAAACGCACACGTACACAAAACCTTGAATTTGCTTAGGAAAGAAATCCATCAAAATAAATAATTCATGTTGGGATGGACTGAAATCTAGTCTTTTAGGAGGTGCCAACAGATGGTTTACATTTATAGAATGCACACTTGCTGACTTCCAAACAGAAATTAAAATTCATAAAGTATATCATTAGTACTCCTTATAAGCAGCATTATGTTTATGATAAGAATTTGGATTTTCCCAGGTGAACAGTTTTCCATCATAATTTTACTAAGAAAAAAGTGAAACAAATTGCTTTCCAGTTACTATTTTGTGTTAGCAAGTTTAAAATTAAACCCTGCTGGTGATCATCCAGCAATACAAGCCAATGGGCTCTGAGCTAGATGAAGCTGTTGTTTTCATGATATTAAAGCTTTTTAAAGAACTCTTAGATAGTTTTCATCATAAAACAATAGGCATTATTACAACTAACAAAATAAGGTGGTTTCTCTAGCTTTTATTTCTTAATACACCAGTTAGGTTAGGAACTTTCAACCAATATAATTAAGAAGTGGGAATTCAGCTTATTAAAGGTCAGGCAAGTAGGCATTTTTAGTTAATTTTAGCAACACTTTGGCCTAAGTGTGGGTATTTAATACCATGGAATTACAGTAAAATTTCCTTTTTAGTGAACCTTACTAGTAACCAAAATGTTAACATTTAACTCTGGTGAGGTTATGATTAAAATTTGCTTTAAGCCCACAAAAAGAGATGATTTACTGCTCATTAAAATTTTGTCTACACAATACAGAGGGAAATAATGTCAATTATACATTTAACACAATAAAAAATTAAGAAAATCATTAAAAAATATAAGACTAGGCCTTTTATTCAGTAAGCGTAGCTAGCGACTCAATCACATTAACTAAACAAATGACAAACCCTCTTTAGAATGGCTGTATTTACACATACATAATATAAAAAATTAAAACAATGACTGGGCAAGTGTTAGATGCTCTTAACCATGTTTTAACTGCTTTAAATTATGCAGGCAATTGTTTTCACTCTTTTTGTCAATGTGCTGTGTTGCTCAGTGTCAAAATAATTTAGCCAAATATTACAGTGGCAAAAATATGTAATATAAGTAAAAAAAAAATAGTCAAGTATAAATGTTTTGATATAGATATAAAACAAATGTTTAGGCAGGATTTCTTTTCAAAAAATAGTCTTAAAAATTTTTGTGTGTGTGTGTGAAAAAATACCTATGTGCTGGCATGATTTATTCCAAGTAAATATCATAAGCTCTTTATAAGCTTTAGCTTTTGTATACCCTATGGTGACGTTTTAGACACATCTATTCAATCTAGGGTTGAGTTGATTTGTTTTATTGTCTTTGTAGTGATTAACTTAATATGCTTAATTACGAATAAAAATTATATCACTTTAAAAAGTGTGAACATAGTTTTATCTGGAAATACAATGAAAATGAAATGAATCCAATCTAATGAAAGCAAAGTTCTGACTACTTTCCCAGGTTCTCTTCCGTGGGAAGATAGCAGTGTGTGGGTGTACACGTGTGTGTCAAGGACATTTGTCTACTTTTCAGTAACAAGTTCCTCTTGATGCACATCATTATATATGTGAACCCTTTTTTTTTACAGAAATAAAATGTGGTCCTTTGATGGTGCCACTTATTCTACCACCCTTGAGAAAAGGGTTTGGAGAGCAATTGCAAAAGTTACAAAAATGAATCTATAAAAAAAGATATCATTTATAAATTAAGCTCATCTATTTTCAAATTTAATGTATGATATATACAGGACCAAATACAAAATAAGATTGAGCAATGTCTTCTTTCTTAAAATTGGAATAGGAAGGAAACCAAAATGTATTTTATATAGCTAGTGCTGCTAGAATAAAAACATAGTATATAATTTTTGATATTTTAAAGGAGATACAATGACTTGGCATTTTTGAATTTCATGTGCCTGAATTCAATATTCCTATCAATTTGATTCTTTTTCTACTAGGTATATAGTATTCCAATGGCTTAAATATTTTTATTATCTTTGTTAAAAAGTCCTTGAAAACAGAAGGCACAAATAAATTCTTCCTATATAACTCCCTAATCCAACAGTTTATGAACCAAGTGTGAGCATAAAATTATGCTTAGTAAAATGTGCTTTATGAACTACAGAAACTTATAAATAAATTTTGAGTTCCGTGGTGAATAATTTATAACATGGATTTTACTTTCTGGTCTTAGGTTAGAAGAAGGAATAGTGAGAGAAGACAGTTTTGGGAGGTAAGAGTGCCCAGAGATAATATAGCAGTTGAATTTTCAGCCTAGCAAAGGAGAACAATAGTCCAGTGGTTGGTACAAAGAGCTTTTTTTTTTTTTTTAAAGCCATCTCTTTTACACTGTGGCATGACTGGAACCCAGATGTATACAGCACTCACTGTGTTTGAGACTGTGATTCATTGAAAAATTGTCATTCAGCTGATGAAAATGTGTTTTTTATACATATTTAGTCTTCATCCGAAGTTCCTGGCTCACAGGACCCCAAACTGTTGTAATTTCTCATGTATTACGAATCATAAAGGTTTCTTTTGCTATGTAGGTGAGATGACTTGGAAGCACCTAAAGATGGGGGCTGGTTGTCCCCAGAACCAACCATGAGATCAGCAGGTTGAAACTTTTAATCCTACCCCCAGATGACTCAGAGGGGAGAGGGTTAGGGCATGAATTCAACTGGCATTGGCCAGTGAGTTCATCATAACTAAGTAATAAAGTCACCATAAAAACCCAAGAGGACAGGACTTGGAAAGCTTCGAGCTAGAAGAACACGTAGAGGTACCAGGAGAGTAGCTCACCTGCAGGCGGCATGGAAGCTCAGCCCTCTCCCCAGCCCTAAGGATACGCCTCTCTGCCTGAGTTACACCCTACTGTAGTAACCTAATGAGTAAACGGGCTTTCTGAGTTCTGTGAGTCCTTCTAGCAAACTGATTGAACCTAAGGAGAAGATGGCAGGAACCTCTGATTTATTGCTAGTAGGTCCAAAACTCAGGCAATAACTTGGGCTTGAGACTGGCAGCAAGAGTATATGGACAGTGGTTTGTGGGGACCTGTCATTTGTAGCCAGGTGGGTAGAAGCACAGGGCAGGGCTTGGGACTGGAGTTGAAGAGGAAAGCAGTTTGGGAGACTGAATCCTATGGAATATGATTGGGTCCCCAGATACTTAGTGTCAGAGCTGAGATGAATGAAATTGAATGAGATTGAATTCCTGGACACCCTGAGAAGCCGCCACTCACATCCATGTTGTGCTTGAAACTCTTTCACTGTCCCATGAATGGCTGGGAAGACTCCTGGGCTGAGAGTCAGGGAAATACCCTGGGGCTATTGCAAAGGACATTCCAAACTGATGAAAATAAAACACTCAGATAGGGCATAGATTTGGGATAACAGACACAGAATTCTGGCTGCACCAATTCTGACCAGTAGATCACATTAAACTTTGTCAGACTATAGTTTAGAACACCCACTGGGCAAGATGTGACAAACTAGACAAGGATTATTTCCTTGGCAACCATATCCAACGAGTCAGATTCTCCCTCCTGATCCTGAGATGACTTCCACCACATGACAAGGTGGAAGAAATATGAGGAGAGGGCAGGTGGCTAAGAACTCTGAGGAGCTACACATTTTATCTCTCTAAAGAGATTCATGTAAAGAGATTCAGACAAAGCATAACATTTTAAATTGAGGACTATATTTGTCTTTCACTGTTTACTCAGCAGAAGGTAAATTTTACTTAATTATTGATAAAATAAATGTTTTCTACATACCTGAGTAAACTGTGAGTTTGCAACCCTTCAGAAGAAGACAGTATGGTAATTATCACCAACATGTGTCCTCAAGACTAATACTTCTACTACACTATAGCTATCTTGCTCTATAAAATATTTTGGTGGATTAGTGATATTGAGATGAACTTTCATTTTTAATATCTATTTCTCTCCCTAAAATTTACCTAATGCTATTCTGTCCAGGACAACAGCTCACTTTCCTACTATTATTAAGACTGATATTCCTGGAACAAGCAATTTTTCCTGCTTCCATATCTTTCCACATACTCTTCTTACCTCCTCCATTTTATGTGTGGAAAAAGTGTATGTATCTATTTGGAATCAGTTCAGACGTCACCTCTCTGGAAAAATCTTCCTGATCAGCGTTCACTATCAGGAACTCAAGATTCCTTATTTTCAATGATTTGTCATAAACAAGATTGAGAATTGATCAATTTGAAAGTATGGATTCATAGAGTTAAGGTTAAAAATCTGCTTAATTTGGGGATTATAGTCTTTGGGAATTACACCATGAGTTTCTTTAATCCCTTTGGTAACAATTTTTAAATTGTATTAGGTTCTATCTTAAGATACAATAGTCCTTTATTTATATGCTAAATAATATGCTATAGATCTACAATCAGATATGAGATTATTACTAACATAGCAAGGTTTTTGTAGGCAAGGAGAATGCATGTACAGAGCAATGGAAGTAAAGGACAAAATACTTTTGTGGAGATATCAATATTTATGTATGGAAAGATCTCTGTAGTTTTGAAGTCTGATTTCAGTGGGAACAAAGTTCTATTTTTTAGGTTTATTCAGGTCATCCACTATCTAGATTCATAAGGTTCCATGTGACCAGAATGGACTCATAATTGAATTTCCACTTATTAGGCAAGAGTGGATGGATGGGGATAGATAATACAAGATGGTGTTAGATTGGCTACATTATGTCCTTTTGTTCATACGGATGATATATCCTATATCCAGGTGAGGGAGAGAACCATGCACAGACTGATTTTTTAGTGTTCACACATTTTATCAGAAATCACTATGAAATAGTCATCATAACACAAGCTCCAGATAAGCTTTGGTTTCTATGATAAATAAATTCAAAGACAAAACAAAACATCTGCTTGCGGGAAACCTCAGTAATGGGATTGTGAGACATCTAGGAATGCTGGGATTCCAGGCAGGGATCTCGACAGGATATTCTCAAGTCTTGATCATAGTAAAAGGCCTCACTCGAAGGATAGGCTTCACTCTTAGGAGTGGTAACGATCATCCATAAAAAATGTCTTAAGCTTAAGAAAACCAAGTGGCTACTGCTTTCACAGTCTTTGGAACCCTAAGTTACCATAACAGATTTAGCACTTCTTCCTGAGTGGCCTTTACAGAGGTCACATGGAGGGTGAGAGTCTCAGACTTGATGGAAAGAAAGGACATGCTGTATGCATGTCCACTGCAGGTGCAGCGGTGTGAGCGTGCCAGTTGGGATAGTGTGGCCCGATTGCGTGCTCTGATGAGCATGGGGATGGCGAGCATCACTAGGAGTAGAGAAATTGCCAGACTGATCCCAGTAAATGCAAAGAATTATGACCAAAAAAAGTCATTGTTGGTTTAATCTTCTAAAATTTGGGATGCTTTATCATACATAGTAAATACCAGACACTGAGTTCTATAACAGCAACCCAAAATATGTGACATTGTCTTTGTGATGGAGACTCTGAGGAGATTGTTAGTGAAAACTGTTTGTTTTTTTTAATAGCTCCCCAGCCCTCATTCAAATTTATGTGACAGCCTCTTGATACTATGATCTCCAATTCATTTTTTTCCAAGTCATAGATCATTCTAAAAATAATTCTGATCATGTCAAATGAAAAAAAAAAACAACAAACTCAATGTTGCTTTACTCTGCATTGGATAAAATTTTGCATTTTCATCCTGGGACTTCATGATTTAGTTCACACTTAACTCTCTGGTTTTACTAGTTTGCATATGCTTTTTTTTTTTTTTAATTTTAGGGACTCTTAACTATGTTTAGAAAGCTTCCTTTTCTCTTGCATTCTATTAAAAAATTTTTTGGCCTAGTAGAGTCAGTTCATACCACTTAAATTCATATTCCTCTGTTACTCTTCCCATACTTTGCTAATTGCACCAACTAACATTTTATTTCTGATCTAACATTTTCATATTCCTTACTTTCTATTATGTTTTCCACATTTGTCCTTGGCCAAGTTAATCCTCAAATATCCTTCTGGTACTTGTTTCGGGAAATATCTCTCCACTTTTCCAAGATTGAGTTAGATGCTCAATCCTAAGAAATCTATCATATCCCCTTCTTACCTCAGTGAGTTTAAGTTATAACTGCCCATTCATAGCTATCACTCCCTTTATATTCTCAGTTTATTGAAGGCAAGAGCATAGGTCTTTCTAAATATATTCTGAATAAACTGGGTCTCCCTTGTGACGCAACGGGTTAAGTCTCAGCACTATGAAGCTATCCGCAGCAACTGCAGCACAAGTTCGATCCTTGGTCAGGGAGATTCCCATATGGCACAGCAGACCTTTCCTGTCTTGCCGGCTGCTCCTCTCAGCAGTGTATTTTAGTCGATCCGCCTGTTCTGCCTCTGCTGTCTCTTGTGAATCCTCTCACCATCCCACACCTCTTGCCTACACCCCAGTTCTTGTATGCATAGGTAAATAAATCTATAAAAAATAAATATATTCTGAATAAATGAATGGATAAAAATGAATGAGTGAGGGCCTCCCTGGTGGCGCAGCAGTTAAGCGCTGTGCTGTGGAGCTGTCCGCAGCCGCGACACGAGTTTGACGCCCGGCTGCGGAGATACCCACATGGTGCGGCAGACCTCTCCTGCCTCGCCCGCTGCTCCCCTCAGCAGTGTATTTCCGTTGATCTGCCTGTTCTGTTTCCCACTCTGTTTCTGGTGAACCCTCTCGCCACCCCATGCCTCTGGACGAAAGATGAATGAGTGATTAGGCAAAACACCTTTTCCAAATATTTTCATTCTGGCAAGTAAATATACATTAAATGTCTTAGTTTGGGAGGTATTTGTGTTTTAGTTTATTTCTTGCTTTTATTACAAGGGGATTATATAGTGAGAACCGTGGTAAAATAGAAATGTTGGGGCTGTTAAATACCAACCCCATTGTTCTTGGCCCAAAATAAATAGGCAAATGCTACTGACTACAAATTAGTGTTAAATAAAAGGTAACCCTTTCTATGGTGGCCTATTCACTGGGCTCATTCAATTGTTATTTTTACAAGGCTAGTAGCTATCAGTATATAGAGAAGCCATCAAGCTCTTATAGATGATTTTAAAATACTGTTTTTAGTTTGTATGCCTTCAAATTGCGCCTAAATAACACAGTTATTTTTGACTGATTGATTCTAAGAATTTTGCTATTACAGCCAAACTATGACATTTTGCATCATATATTTTTAGCATTTTTAAAAAGAATGAAATGCTTTTCTATTTTTTTAAAATGATTTTTCACTTTGAGTTTCAGCCAAATATTTCAAAAATCCGTAGCTCCTAGAACTCAGAGAAAATTAGGAAGGCCAAATAAAATATATATGGCTTGCTGCTGCAGCTGTATATTTTAAAGAAAGCTAATATATCGACTAATTCTTAGAAGAGCATCCATAAATCACTGTCTTTGAAAAATGTTTGTAGTTATTAAGGCTAGAGATGATGTCATTTTGCTGTTACAGGTAAAAAGCCTTCTGTTTCTGTGTGTCTGACCTTTCATGTATTTCTATTGTGATCCTAAATCCAATGCACTAAAATATATCTACCACTATATATCCAAAAACACTCAAAATGAAATGACAACATTGTGCCCTATCAATTTATATCCTTACATATTTTACCATCTGATTATTTTAATGGCTAAGTTGCCTTTTATTACACAAAGGAATGTGCACTGGTTTAACTAAATGGACAATGCTATTCATTTTAATACAACCTCATGATTTAATTGCCTATTACTACATTTAGATGATGTTACTACATAAACTGATGTACGTCAGTGTAACTGGAGTTTTTGTATTTTAATCTCTTTGTTAACATGAACGTTGCCTTCTATTTTAAAGCCAATTTGATTTGAAATATAGATGAACAAATTAGTTTCTCAATTGCGATATCTGCCATATATGATAAATATTTGTGTGTGTCTTCTAGGGTGTGACAGATTAGAGATGCCTCAAATTCATTGGTGCTTTTTCTACTAAGTCTTAGAAGGGTCTCAGAGTTTTAACCAAAATAAAATGACAGAAATGATACTGTTGTTCTAATTTTTGGACCCACATGGAGTAAAAGAATTACCTGCCAAATTGTGGCCCACAGGATCATAAGTTATAATGAATGGTTGCTGCTTTAAGCCTTAAGTTTTGAGTGGTTTGTTATACAGTACATAATCAGGACACAGGGTAAATGGTGTGATTCTCTGGCTTGACCCTCCATTTTTTGATTCTTCAAACTATTTCAGAACCATTCTACTGTCTAGGTTACCATAGGATACAGATCTACATATCAGAAAATGACACAGAGAAGCATAGAAATATTGAAACTATTAAATCTGTAATTCCAGGACTAAAGAAAAAAGTTAGGACTGCCAGTCACGTATTACCCGATTTTTCTATTTGTTCTGAAGGTAAGTCTGGTATGTTAGTTGTTCTAACCAGTGAGTTGAACTATCTGATGTTTAAATTTAAATATACACTTAAAAAATAACACATACACTATATACTTCTCTTACATCACCAGATAATAAAGTGCTTTTTAAATCATTTTATAAAGATTCTGTAAGATAAGCAGTAAATTCAGCCACCACCCACAGGCAGCTGCTTCTGGGGAAGAATTAATCTACAATAGCAACAAATAAATAAATAAATAAAACAAAAATGGAATGATAAACAACATACGCATTTTAGTATTCATATATATGTATGTAAATATACAGAGATACTTCAAGAACATGAAAGATTATTGATTTAGAATGCAGCATGAAGAGATGTCCAAAGAATTCACAGAATAATAATTGTTCCATTTGGTTTCTTCTAAAATTTAAAAATGAAACCACTGCAATTTAAGAAATGAATAAAATAAATATGGTAGAGGATGTGGAATCCGTGGGTATTCCTAGCATTGCTAATAAGTTTTGGAAAATTACTTTTACTTTTCCTTTAAGAAAAGCAGGCAAATCTTTGACTTACAAAGTATAACATATTTAAAAAGCCAGAGATGGAGAAAATCAGAGATAGAAAACCTTGTCAGTTTCAGCGAGGTCTCCAAGATGGCTGGGCTTGAAAAGGACAGTTGCTATTTCCTTAGATACCTGATGGCATTGAACTGCAAATGAGGAAACTTCTGACTGCCTTCAAGTCATCTGAGGATGCTCAGACCCCAGACATTTAGAAATCTTCCCAACTGGCTTTCCTCGGGACTCCCAACTTGACTTGGGGTTCCTTTAATCTTTAACCTCTTTCTTTTGTTTCCATAGAAATTGGTCGTATGACATAGGTTTAATATTGCATCCATCTACAAGAAGGCCTCCAGGAATTGGACACAGGTGCTTGTTTGGACTAATCTGTTTTCAGGACTGAAAGACTGATTCTGTGAAACAATTGGACAACTCAATACCCTAATGGTGGAAATTCTTGAGAAGTTCCAAGGCCTTATTTCAAGGAGGAGTTTTGAAGTTCTGTGTACAAGTTGCATTTGATGTTAATATCTAAACTTTTTTCTGGAAGGGTCTATTTCAATACAACTTAGTCTTATTATCTATTTTTCCCTGGAGAAGGCAAAAGTATCTCTGTTTTCCCAGTAAATGACTCAACTGACTTCCCTTTTATTCCTCAACCTCTCTTGTCTCAGTTGTTATTTAAGATTGCATATAGAGTCATCAGTTAATCAAGCTGGGTCTCTCCCATAGTATAGTAGGGGTACAAATTATTATTAAACTTCTCTATGGATTTTTCTCTTGTCACTTTGTATGATGCTTATTTGATTGTTAGCCTAGAAGAATCCAGAGGGGTATGTGATTATTTCCTTTGCATGCACCCACACAATACAATTTAATGTACTTTTATAAATGTGATTGTTTAAAATAAATTGAAAACTTTCCTTAAAAAAAAAGAATTATAACATATTTACAACACACACTGAACATTTTGATAAGTTTGTATCACTTCTGACAGGGAAGAGGTTATTGAAAAATAATTTGAATATTGGAACATTAAGTAACTCACTTTAAATGGTAAATCTGTAGCATAAAAGGACAGTGGCAATATTAGTTATCTATTATGGGTAAGAACCTTTAAACTGAGCAACTTAAAATAGCAATCATGTATTATCTCACAGTTTTTGTAGTCAGGAACTGGGAGTGGACTGCAGGATGATTCTGACTCAGCATTTCTCAGTTTAGCTGTCACCAAACATCTGAGGTTTCCTAGGGGCTGATCTGCCTCCATGATGGCTCACTCACAGGGCTCCTGGCTAGATCTCTACAAGGAACTAAGGCCTGTGGCAGCAGCCAGCAGCCCCTCACTGGCTGTTGCCATAGGCCTTAGTTCCTTGTAGAGATCCATACAAATGTCTCAATGCCCTCATGATGGGGCAGAGAAGGGAAGAAGCTTTCTATGATTTATTTTCTGCAATCATCACACACTACCACTTGCAGATTAGTCCATTCATTAGAAGTGAGTCACTGACTCCATCCTCCATTCAAAGGGAGGGGATTTAGGTTCTACCTTTTTTTTTTTTTAAGATTGACAATTTTTGTTTTAAGATTTTATTTTTTATTTTACTTTTGCATACAAGCTGGGGTGCAGTCAAGAGGTGTGGGGTGGTGAGAGGGTTCACCAGAGACAGAGTGAGGAGCAGAACAGGTAGACTGACGGAAATCCACTGCTGAGGGGAGCACAGGGCAAGTCAGGAGAGGTCTGTCGCGCCATGTGGGAATCTCCCCTGCTGGGCATCAAACTCACATACTCGCAGTCTCTGCCAACAGCTCCACAGCACTGCGCTAACCTGTTGCGCCACCAGGGAGGCCCAGGTCCTACTTCTTAATGGGAGCAATATTAAAGAAATTCTGGACACATTTTAAGACCAGCACAGGATGGCTCCAAGACTTACCAACAACCAACCTCACTGGTGTGTTTGGTCTCGAATTAGACATAATTCAGCTCTAACTAGTGCACATTTCACGATCTGGGTCAGTTAGCATATATTTCTGAATGTTTGTCTTAAAGGTGTTTTCTCTGAGTTCCCATTTCTCTAACTCCACTCTTAGAAAAATCAAATGTATCTTCTCAAAATGCAACTTCATATTCTGGCATCATGGGAGCAACCCAGGTCAAGGTGTTAGCTAGATCAGAAGAAATAGTGCAAGGCAGAGAACAACCAGCACTGAATTGCAGTTCATGGATTTAGAAACTTCCTACTTAGATGCAATCCATTTGTCGTCTTTATTTTATGTTAGGGAAATTTTGTTTGCACGCCTGAGAAATACTGAAACATGATTTGAATCCAAAATAAATGTTAAAATCAACTACATAGAGATGACTGGAAAACATTTTCTTTAAATAGGTAGCAAAAATTTAATTATCTGTATTAAAAATCCTTTAACACTCCTAAGATAGGGAATCAATAGGTAGGCAGCATAGAGAGGTGGAATTATATTAACCTTTCTGAATCTTGGGTCATGCATTCCTATGCTTGCCACTAAGTTTATTATAGATTTGTATTGTTGTTACAAAGTGAGGATATTCTTCAATTTACTTCATGGGAAAGGAGCTTCACTTTCAGGATGCTGAATGATAGTGGAAGCACAAAAGTAAAACTGGCAAAGGTGCTACAGTTCAGTTCCCAGCTTCTCTTGCTGTTTCTCTCACAGACTTCATATTTTGTGTCTCAGGCCATTTCCATATTTTAGTGTACATGCACTATGTTTCCTATTTCTGACTGGACTAGCTTTCTCTGCTTATTCATAGTTTCTGCTCCCTTACAAACTTAGCTGCCATTTGGCCTATTGTAACTTCTTTTTTTATGAGCATTTCATCTGCTAAGTCTCTGCTCAGTGTATGGTCTATGGCATGGACTATAGCTTGGGGATTCTCCCATTCTTCCAGCCAATTAGCTCTGGTTGGACAGAAGGCCTCAAGGGTTGCAAAGCACAGTCTGCAGGAAGGACTGTGGCAAATCTATTTCTTTCAGAAGGGAGTTTTTGGTGGTAAAGGTTTTCTGAATCCTTGTACAACAAGTACAACGTGAAATATATAGGTGAATAAATATGAACACACTATTTTAGTTCCATCTCTTGGACTAATTTTCCATATGACCTTGAGAAAAGTATTTTTATATGTATATTTTCTTATGTGCCAAAGAGAAATTCATTTGTTCATTTACTAAACAGATCAGTACCTTGAAGGTCTATTTTCCATGAAGCCATTTTCTAGAACTTGTGGGATCTAGAAAGATGCTTAAGTTTCCCTGCTTTAAAAAGCTTTTAGTGATTAAAAGGAGGAATGCAGTATGTAATCAAATAAGTGAAACATAAGACAGAAAGTGACTTAAAAAAGGTTTAAACATATATCTGTGATTCTTATGCGAATAAAGTAAATAGGAGATAACATCTTCCTTAACTACCTTACAGAACTGATAACATGATCATTGATAAAATACGAATACAAGCTTTGAAGGGCAAACACTCTAGAGACAAATTCTGAAGAGTTCTACAGAAACATAGACTTTCCTATGACTAAGCAGTAAATCAGGAATTGACCCCCAAATTTTAAAAGCTGCCTCAAATTATTTAAAACATTTTTGTAAGACTCTCAGATGTTTTTTTTTAATTGCTAAATTTAAGTTCATTTTCTTTAATGTCTTAACAGATATTCGAAGTTTTATTCAAAGAGAAATAACATGAGGAAAAAATGCCATGGCCCAAACCACGTAGCTTGCTGTTTATACAATCTTGTGTGAGTCTTTTAATTTGCAAAGCTCAGTCTTCCCTGAAAACATGAGATGACTAGACCAAAGAATCTGAAGCTACTGTAGCCCTGTGATTTTATTGAGTCTGGTTCAATTAGTCAAACAGTTACCTGTCATTACAGAGGCTGTGGTGTAAACATTTTAGCACCAAACCACAATTTAATAATAGGACACAGGAGCCACAAAGCCTCCTATTCTGTTCCATTACTAATTTATTAGGGGCTAAAAGCTAGTGAACCAAGGATCCCAGGCAGACAATGGTGCTTTTGGGGGTCAAAGGAAGCATCCTTTACAGTGAAAACATCACCACTTTAAAATAATAGAAAAACACATGTCCAGACTGTCCTGTAAAAGAGTACTATCCAAAAAAAAGAATTCTTTAGGTTTAAATAACTTAAACACAAACACATTTAGTTGGGACTTATAAGGGAAAAAAGAAAATAGATTCCAATAAATTTATTCATTAACATTGTGTTTGCTGGTGCCCGGACCGGGTGTGGTGGGGTAGGGTAAAGGCAACCGTGATTTTCCAAAATCTAACAATATTATTTCTTACTTAGTACCAAAATGCAACATTTTTCTAATGGTTAAAGAAAGCAAAAGAGACACTTTGTGCTTTAACTATTTGGGTTATTGAAAGGTCAAGCATGCAAACATATTTGTTCTGAGTGCCAGGGAAAAAATTACATATCTTTTGCTTTATATTGATACTTTGATTTAAAACAAGAATTTAAGTATACAGTACAATATGTACACATGTGATTTGATTTAAACTGATTTGAAGGGTAACACTGAAACTTAAAATGCCAAATAACTCTTCTTAATTGTTATTTATAAATCTCGGAAATGAAACATATGATAGCATATTTGTTTGGAGAGAGATAAATTAATGGTCTGTCAATTTAAAAATATAAAATACATGTGAAAGTAACTTTCCAGTATCACAAACAGGTTAGTAAGGCATTTGGTACAGATTCACAGTACTAAAGTTCTTTAATGGTGTAAAACTATATATGAAAGTCAGGGATTATTACTACCATATACATGTATACATGTATTATTACACATGCATGTGTAAAATTGTAAGTTGGAACTAGTGTCTCATATGATAAAAGGGATGTGTTCTCTAAATCTGCATATATGACTAGAAACGATGAAAACACTTAAATATTTAGATCAGAAAAACAGTTTCTAATCATTTTGCTATTGAGATTTAAGTCTTTGAAGGAGCTATGCAAGCAGTTCCTTGATGATTGCATCAGTTGTGTTTGGCAATCTTATTTCAGATGTGACAACAGAGTAAGAGCATGAAACTGATGTTCATGTGCTGTTTAGGTGTCAGTTGTTACCAATAAGTGCTCTGATTTAAGCCTGCTCCCTCACTTCCCTCTCCTCTTTTTATTTTTAATTAAATTTATTTGCTTACATTGTTGCAAATTTTTGGACAGTATTTGATTTCTCCCTCAGGTGTAATCCCCGTAGTTTTCCCACCACCATAACACTCATGATCCATCACCCTAGTCCTCAAGCTTGTCCTTCCAGTCTTGAACGGTCTCCCTGCCCCTCCCCTGCTGTTCCTTTCTTTTCCTTTCTTTTTCGCTCCTCTCCCTCCCTCCCTCCTACCTTCTTCTGTCCCACCTTTTTATTCCTTCACAATGAAGTGTGTATGTGTGCAAACTATATATATGCATTAGTATGTTCTTATGGCACCCACAGATAAACAATATGATTGTATCTAGATTTAATTATTCTGAGGTTTTTACTTTCAGAGTCGTTTTGCAGAGGGATTTAAATGATCACAAGCAGATTTAATATTTCATGATTTTGTGCAAGAGTGTCCTACACCTCAACAATAATATCCTTTTTTGATGGTCTTGGGAGACTTTGGAGGGGCTTTGGTAATATGTGAGTGCCATGACTTGCATGCTCAGTAGGAAGAAGAATCTAAGATTTGAGGTGGAAGGTGACAGCCCATGTGGTCACGCCTGCCTGCTCAATCTAGAATAGATCCTCAAAAGAACATGACAATCCCACATTGCACATTATTTTATATGCAGGACTTTCCTTGCCTTGGTATGTAATGATCAGTTCTGTACGTGGCAATAGTTTCTAAACTTTATCTTTTCCTCTTGACAACTAATTTTATCTTCACATACCTGGCTAGAGTTTTCTTACTAAATTATAAGCTTTTTCAAGTCACGTTTTACTAAAAATTTCAACAATTCCTCATTACCTAAAATCTAGATTTGTCAGCATGGCTTATAGTACACTTTAAGAATGGACCCTTCTTTACCTGCCTTTGTATTGTCTTTATCACTTGGTACCTTTGCTCATTAAAAACAGACTTGAGGGGCCTCCCCGGTGGCACAGCGGTTAAGTGCTGAGCTGTGGAGCTGTCGGCAGCGGCGACTCGAGTTTGACGCCTGGCCAGGGAGAATCCCACATGGCCTGGCAGACCTCTCCTGCCTCGCCTGCTGCTCCCCTCAGCAGTGTATTTCTGATCTGCCTGTTCTGCTCCCCACTCTGACTCTGGTGAACCCTCTCGCCGCCCCACGCCTCTGGCCTGTACCCCAGCTTGTATGTATAAATAAAAAATAAATCTTTAAAAAAAATAAAATAAAATAAAAAATAAAAACAGACTTGAGTTTCTCACACTATACTGTTTCTATGTGTGTGTGTACATGTATGTGTGTATTTGTGTTACAAAACCAGTTTCAACCAATTTCTTCTACTTGCAATGATCTCCACTGACCTAGATACATTTTTCATCTTAAAAAAAAAAAATCAGAATGAACATTACCAGCTCCATCTCCTTGGGGCAAAAGTAACTAACACTATTTATGTTATCATTGCTTTGGCTATAGTTAGCGACTATGTTTATCTACATTGTATTATAGTTTTGCTTTGTCTTGTTCTGCTTTCAAATGTGCTTTATCCTCTCATTTTGAGGCAGGTAACATACCTTATAGATATTTATATTCCCATGTCTCACCATAGGCCCTGACACCAGCTTGTAACTCACTGAAAGTCTTTACATGAAAACTTGTTGATAGAATGTTTAATTATGGCCATTCTCCCCCCAGCAATAGAACAAAAGATCCTTGGTCATAATTCAAAATGAGCTTATTTCTTCGGCTAAACCAGGCTTACACTTAAATCTCTCCACATTTTTTCCCTCTAATTGCTTTTCATTCACAGAGAGGAAAGCAACATTTAGCAAACACTTAATTGCAGCATGTGTAGAATGAGTCAGATGGCATCCATGTGTGGAAATTTTAATAGTTTCAATTCAGAGTCTCTGCCTGCTGGAAGGACCATGTTTCCTCTACATTTGATAAAAGAAAGAAACAGCTAAAACATATAGTGTCTCTTAACAAAATCAAGCAGCAATTCTTAATAGTCCTTAGGAAATCCACAATGTCAATTATGTCCTACCAGAAACAGATTAAAAGAATTCTAGAAGTTTGGAAACACATTTCCAAAGCTAGTAAAAAATGATGATGAGACTAATCGAATTCTAGGACAATTCAAATTTTAAGTTGTCATATGGTCATGTCTTTTACAGGTGAGTTTTTAATTCTTAACTGATAAATAGTAATTTCTTTGTATTCTTTATGAATATAAGTGAAAGAAGTTCTTAAATCTCATTCACAATTTTAATAGTAATATATGCTGTAGTGCCAGATCTATCAGTATACAAAAAAATAATTTTCATTAAAAAATTTATGATGTAAGTTCATATTGTTGTGATGTTAATAGTTGATGCTTTATTATTTCCTAACTTAGCAGAGTTATATGTGTTCTGTCCCTGACAAGAACTATACCTTCGGGCCTCACTGGTGGCACAGTGGTTGGGTGCTGCGCTGTGGAGCTGTCGGCAGCGGCATCGCGAGTTTGATGCCCAGCTGGGGAGATTCCCACATGGCGCAGCAGACCTCTCCTGCCTCGCCCGCTGCTCTCCTCAGTAGTGTATTTCCGTCAATCTGCCTGTTCTGCTCCCCACTCTGTCTCTGGTGAACTCTCACTGCCCCACACCTCTGACCTGTACCCCAACTTGTATGCATAAATAAATAAATCTTTAAAAAAAACAAACTATACCTTCAATACTCAGTGACAAAAATTTTTTTGATGACTATCCCACAGCTCCTCATTCCGTATAGTAAAAGCAAATAAAATTGTTCATAATTCTTACTGAATTATACAAATTCTTATTTTCTTGCACCCTACTCACTCCCCTCAAATGGACATCTTTTAATAGGTAAACATTTCTTGACATTTTATTTTTTCAAAAAGTATATTTGAAAGTAATATAAATGATGAAACATGAAAAATCAAAGTATATCTACATGATAGAATGCTATAACGCCATTGTAATTCTTTAAAGATGTATATTTACAGTATGAAGGGAATACCCAGCATTCATTTTAAAAGTTAAAATTTTAGTTTTGAAATATTATATACACAGTACTATTCCAATTTGTGTGTGTGTGTGTGTGTGTGTGTGTGTGTGTGTATCTTATTGGAAACATTACGGAGGGTAAACACTAAATTATTAGAGGGATTATGCCTAGACCATGTACTCTGACTTAATTCTACATTTTATTTGGCTCTTTTTTATTATTACAAAAATAGTAATCATTAACATTTAGAAAACATACTTTGGCCACTTCATTAAGATCTTCATTATGGCTTCTCTTAGTTAATCCAACAACCAAGAGATGTAGACAACTATTATAATCTCCAGTATATTCAAGGAACAGAGTATTTTTCTTAATTTAGAATTTTGACAAAATGAGTTGGAAAGTTCTTTTTCTAAATGTTCTTTCTCACTCTGCAACCTTACAGATCATAACTGTTTTACACTGAATCACCGGTAACATAGTTTAATCCCAATTCCTAGTATATTTATTTTATGATTTGACCATATATATACACCTTGATCTAACGAAGCTCCTAAAATATATTACTGTTGCATAAGTGCTCCCAAATTGAATAAGATATGAGCCTTACTACTTTATCCAGAGGCAAGTCATTGACTGATTGTACCACAATTCCTGCTATAATAGTAGTGCTAATGTTGCAAAGTGGTGTGAAGGACATAGTAGGTAAATGTCTCATAGATAAAATGCCCTTCTACAGGGTGTTTAAGTGCTCATCCTATTCATTTTCTCAAAGGTATTCCAAGTATAGTAGCCTGAATAAGAACAAAGAACTCAAATATACAATGCTTCATTAAGGATGAGGGAAATGTTTTTTCAGATGAAAGTCTCATAGGCCACTTGTTGTATGATGAACCCACTGGGCAGGTCTCATTGATGGCTATACCAAACTGCATCTCATAATTCATATGGTATACCTGTTTTACATCTATATGTGCCAAAAGGTATTTATTAAATGCATTTTATTTTTGAAATCAATTGGATATACATATTTTAGAGTGTACATTTATGTATGTGGGATGATGTTATATAAAGACTTTAGAGAAACATATTTATGATATAAATTCACATTTAATGTGCTTGAGAAATCCTTGACCTTAACAGTCCTAATGGCAGTGAGAATTTCTAGAGTAGCTTCAAACATTTAAATGTCACATCTTTGGTTTGAAAATTTGCTTTGAAAATTTTTTTCAAAGGGGAATTATGTTTGGGATTTCCTTTTCTGTACTACTAGAAATGTATTCATCAGTGGACCAATACAAGTTTTTGTTGTCGTTGTTTTTTTAATTCACTTTAGAAGGTGACAGCAATTAGATGCTGGAGACCTCCTTTGTCTACAGAGTCACAAAGTTTGCAGTGTCATATTAATTATAATTAGTGTACAATGGAACATTCTCTATACCCAACATGGGAAGTCCTCCATGAAACTGATCTTATGTTATACAGCACACAAAACTTGTGGGCCAATTTTGCCCAGATCAAAGCTGCGCGTTATCATTTTCTATCCACTCAAAATATATGCTTCACTACACACTGAGGCAAAAATACCATATACAGGCAGAGTGCTAATAAGTGGCAACCGTAAGGAACTGTATAGCTTCTCAAATTAGCATGGCGTAAATATGAATTTTATGGCATGTTGAATTAAATAGTGTACGAATATTGGGAAAGTATTACTTGAACACTATCACATAGCACTAAACGCTATCAGAACAACCAAAAATTGGAATTGGATTTCAGAATCTCTTATGCTGACTAGTGATCTTCAAGAAGGGAACAAAATCAGAATTGGGAGTTGGGTAAATATTCATACAATGAAAAAGTTTGCTTATGAATGACTTGGTCTTTACCCTAAATTCTTCTCATTACCCTAAATTCTCAGTTTTGCAATATTTAAAATATGTTGAAAATGTATTTTTTTCAAATCGTTCTGGATAAGAAATTTTCATAAGTTCACTGAACATTAAATGTCTGGATAATTTCTGAGATTCCAGACTGTGTTTCAAAAACTGCAGTTATAAATACATAAGCATATTATAACTTAACATATTTCAGTTATTATTAGAAATATAAAATATGTGCCAAAAACTTAAGACATTGTTAGAAAAATGTTTCAATGGACAAAAAGGCACCAACAACATAAAACATTCTCCACCTGCAAGGGACATATTAGCCACTTATGGACATATATTACTTTTCCTATTTGTCACACCTTCGTATATAGTGTTATATACACATATGGACAGTTAAAAACTGTTTATTTTTGGTGTGTGTGGGGGGAAGTGGGATCACATGATCTCTGTCATCTTTTTCAGCATTAAAATTCTGACTATGATTTAAAATATATTACATTTGTCCATTAGAAAAAACAGATTTGCTAACTTCTTCTTATGGTGGAATGTGCTACTAAGAAACTTCAGATTCTAAAATTCAAATATGACATGGAATAAAAGTTAGATTTTGAGTATGTCAAATATGTCTAACAAAATAAAAAAAGGAAATCAAAGGAGACTATCTTGGTCCCTCTGCCACTTGTTCTGTTAAGAAGTTTGAATGAATTCTTGTGTTCTTCTGTTAGGATTAGATTTAATTCAATGAAGTAAGGTTAATGATGCTGACTTTTCTTATATCCATTATTTTTGATGTAAGATTTATAGGAACTTTTAAGTCATTCTACATTCCTGGCACTATAATTAGCATTTAGAAAAATGAAAGAAAGAAATTATGTTGAATTAATATGCAGAAATTTTCGTACTGTTGTTTTTCACCTACCTCTATTGCATGATCTGATAATGGAACTGAGGCACTATGAACACATGGTTAGTGTTGATAGTCAATGCGGCATTAGATCATCAATAGGAATGCATTGACAATTGCTTGCTTTCAAACAAAGCTTTAGTGAAGCATCCTTTTAAACTAGGTAGTGGAGCAGTGAGAGCGAAACATAGAAAGATAATGTTGAGATTTTTGACATGTGCATCCTAAAATAAGATCTTCTAGAATTTGGTGCCAAATTATTGTTTGATGTTTCATTAACATGCTTTGATCTAAGGCACCTTAATCATTATAGTCATCCTGATTAGTACCAGAAAAAAATACATTCTGATTTCCAGAAGCTACTGTGAAATGTTTTTGACAGGTGAGAATTCGAATTGTTTACCATGGTGTTCCCTTATATCCACATTGGTCTATTGGAATATACTGTAGCGTCTAACCGAAAAGAAATAGCAGAGGCAGTGAGGCTGTTCCATTTCAGGAATAAGAGAATGCTTCCTTGCAAGAGGTTTTTTTTTATTATTATTATTTTAAGATTATTATGTTATTAGGATCAGAGTAGAGGAAATGTAAGTATTATGCCTGAATCAGGAAGATCACATAGCAAACATGTAAGAAGTTATACCTTCACTTCTTGAACTGGTTGGGCAGAATTGAAGGTGTTAAAATTCCTGACATGTGAAATTCAGAGACATTAACCAAAACTAACAGACACCCTACCAGCTGGGAAAAGATCTTTGCACACAATACATCCGATAAAGGACTGATAACAAATATTTACAAGGAACTCACACAACTCAACAAAAACAAAGCTAACAATCCAATCAAAAAAATGGGCAGAAGAGCTAAAAAGGCACTTCTCCAAAGAAGAAAAGCAAATGGCCAACAGATACATGGAAAAATGCTCAACATCACTTATAATCAAGGAAATGCAAATCAAAACCAGTATGAGATACCACCTCACACCTGTGAGGATGGCATACATTAAAAATATAGGCAATAATAAATGCTGGAAAGGATGTGGAGAAAAAGGAACTCTTCTACACTGCTGGTGGGAATGTGAGCTGGTCCAACCACTATGGAGAGCTGTATGGCAATTCCTCAAACTACTAAACATGGAGCTTCCATATGACCCAGCAATACCACTTTTGGGAATCTATCCAAAGGACACAAAAACACTAATCCAAAAGGATACATGCACCCATATGTTCATTGCGGCACTGTTCACAATAGCAAAGGTATGGAAGCAACCCAGATGTCCAAAAATAGATGACTGGATCAAGAAGAAGATGTGGTCCATATACACAATGGAATACTATTCAGCATTCAAAGAAGATAAACACATGCAATTTGCAGCGACATAGATGGAATTAGAGGGGATCATCCTCAGCGAAACAAGCCAGAAAGAAAGAGAAAAATACCGAATGATTTCATTTATAACAGGACTATAGGGAAACCAAATAGGAGAGACACTTGGGGGTTGGGGGGAGGAGGAGGATAAGGGCACAAAATGGAGTAGAAAAGAACACAAGGGACCATGGAGATGGATCAAGGGTGAATTGGTGGTGGGTTACCCAAGGGGACTACAAAATGTAAAAGATATAAATAACAATAACAATATATATTAGAAAAAAAAAATTCCTGACATGTGTGAGGTCTGTCTATCTCTGTATCTCTGTATCTATCTATCTCTGTATCTATCTCTGTATCTATCTATCTATCTATCTATCTATCTCTCTATCTATCTATCACAACAATAGCCCTGAACTGGTATGGTCTGGGAGAAGCTTACATCACATTTAGTAATGTTTTGTGCCATGCCTGTACTGCTTTTCAAGTACTGAATTCATATACTGAATTCAAATTTCTAATTTGAAAAGAACTCACTCAGATATTGAATGCAAGGTCGCATTTTAGTAGTTAGACCTAATTGAAAATTGCTGTTATTTACTTCGGACTAATTATATATTCCCAGGAATAAACTACCCCTTGGACTTTTAACCATTACCCTCTTTTATTTTCCTCTGTGACAGTTTTTAATCTGCTTTTCTATGTTTCCCTTTCAACGATCCATCATACTCATACCCTTCTTTCTAGTCTCTTCACCTTCATCATTTTGTCCTTGTAGAGTAGCCAAAGTTAGCCTTTGGTTGTTGGTCAGACTCCATGGGCAATTCCGTCAATGTTTTCATTGTTTACATGAAAGCCTCCAAATGCATAGCAAATAGACCAGCTGGAAACCTCCCCACAAACAGACGTAACCAAACAGGAGGCTCCTTGATGTGTTATGGTGGGTCAGCCTGGTTTTGCTACCAGAAAGAACAGCCCACACCCATATGCACTGTTGCTCCCGAATGCAAGGCTTGCGACAGCATCCACAAGTTTTGGCTGAGACCCAGCCCTTAGCACATAGAAAGACGTGACAATGACAAGAGTTTTGGAATACTGTTTGTAGCATGCTGTTCTTTGGCATAGTTCTTCAGAATCTAAGAACAGATTTCTTTTAATTTTCCCAAGACATACTATTTATTATGGATTCAGTCTTTAAAAATGACTACAGATTTGAGCACAATTGATAGATTTGATGTTATACTCAATATTTATTGTAGGCATTTTGTAAATGACTTTGAAGTGCTGCAACAGTATTATTTACCTAATGTTTAATAATGTTTAGTATTTTTTGTTCATTGTAATGGAGAGGAACAATGTGATGAATGGGATAAATACAATGATTCTTGTCTGTAATTGGGGAAACACAATGAAGGTTTATTAATAAAATGCTTAATAATTGAAGCAAAGGTATCTGAATACATTTCACAAACTTTTTGAAAAAACTAATGTATTTGTATAATTATGCCACTATATAGCATATTAAAACCCTGTTTAAAAATTAAACACTTCATGCTGTTTATAAACTATTTTGAAGATGATAGGTATGGGTTAATGACACAAATTAGTAAACA
>PVIJ01001630.1:36756-176281 GCA_004024925.1 Scalopus aquaticus
AAAAAGGTAAAAAAAAAAAAAAAAAAAAAAGCAAAACAAAACCAAAACCCTAATGAAAGCAATTCTACATGGGTAGTGTGGTTAGAGAAACATAACTTTAACCTACTTGAAGCAAATGTCTTGCTGTAAGGCAAGTGACACTTTGCAAATCTGATGTGATTATTATCAAGGAAAACACAGCTGTATTTTTCTGTCCTTTATGCTTGTTACTGTAGGATGGTGAACCTGAACTACAAACTCATTAATTCATTCTCTAGAAATGTACAAAATCAAATGCTATATTCCAATCCAAAATATATCAAGCGCTTTTATAAGTCTAGCCTCATCACAACCAACAAGAAACCATCAGTGCGAAGATTTGGAATTACCTCCCTGCTTTTGCTCCTAGGCACAGTGCAGGAAAGGGAGGCCCTGGCTGAACCCAAAGGCCAGCACAGTTTCTGGTTGAAAAGCTGGATGCCTTTTCCCTAGCAGACTCGGATGTTCAACACACTAAATTCCAAGATAGAGTTTGGAAAACAGAGGAGTGAAAACCAGATCTTTTATTCCTTTATATGAAATACATGAAATTGAATCCCAGAGACTCACTGACTGAATGTTAATTATTTAGTCTTTTATAATGTGAACATTCAGTGTAAGGATAACTTCTTAGACTTCACTTTGGCCTGAAAATCTATAAACTGTGAGAGATGAAAATTACAGCAATCAAGGAAGGCTAGGTTATTCTGTTGCACAAAGAAACTAACATCTTGTTGGTTTATGGCCTCCAAATATAGTTTTAATTTTCATTCATACTGCATGTCCAAGATGAGTTTTCAGTTGGCTGCATACTTCCTTCAATCTATCTGGAATTATTGTTGTTGTTAGTTGCTGTGTTGGGGGGTGGGGACAACTACACAGGGGTTCTTATAGGTTCTTCCCTTGGGAGACCCAACTACTTATGCTCAAATACATATGGGCAAAATGAGTCTCATGCCACACTGTTGCGCAGGGCAACAGTGTATATAAGCAAATGCAATCCCTTTCTTATCAGGAGAACGTGTTTAGTGACAATAATGTAGTTTACCAAGGTAATATAATTTTAGAGAGTAAGGTAGAGGAATTGTATACTACTATGGACCAAAATATGGGATATTAGGCTAATAGATACTGGCTAATAATCTTGAAGGCTAATAATTTCAAGATCAAACAAAATGACTACAATAACAGATCCACTGTGTCACCCTTAAAGTGCCCTCCTTAACAGGGTGGAAGTGCCAGAATATCATATCATCTTTAAAGCAGACAAATGTCTTTCATTTTTAAAGACAGAGATGAAACATCAAGCAAATTTCTAACCTGTAAATGCAGTCAGCTTTTTTTATTACTGGCTCAGAAAAATAGAAAAAATTTCCTTTGTGTATCAAGTAACCATGATCTTGATGTAAAAGAGGTCCTAAAATGTCTTCAGATTTTGGTTCCTTCCTTGTAATCCTATTTTGGTTTGGTCAGGAATCTTAGCTCCTCCTCAGAGTGAATTCTCTTACAGTCTTATAAGGAATCTAACTTGAAACTTATTCTGTCATTTTTGTTTTGAGGAAATAATATTCAGAGTAATCACTTTTATGGAAATTAGATAAATTTTCTAACTTTAAAACTATTCTCAAATTCTTTGTTCCCCTATTTGCTAAATAGACCTCACTGTTGTTGTTCCATGGGAAAAAATATTCTCAGAATTTTTTCGTGTGTAGATTTCTAAATATGAACTAGCAGGAATGCATCCAGGTGCATTATTCAATGTAAGCAGAAAATTCTGCCATTACTAGTAAAAATCACAAACCTTCATAGTAGGCAACAAAGATCTCGTTGCCTTAAACATTTTGCTTCTCTAAGCAGCAGACCATAATGTCATTTTAGACAAGAAAGCAACATTGGCATAGAGAGTCACAAGCTAATCTCAGGAGTTTCAGATAGAGTAAATTTTTGGAAATTATTTGTAGCATCTACTATTTACTTCCTTTTCAATTCTTTACAAAAAAAGGCACAATCTCTGAGGGACAAATGCTTACTTTGAAGTTTCAATGTTATGTTTATCAATTCTATGCAAAGCAGTGGAAAGTATGACAACTTGTTTGTTCTGTTTGTGAAAAGTTATTTTCATTTAATAGTTTTGTTTTCAAAGAAATAGTTGTGAAAATCCTTTGGGAAGATATTAATTAAAATGTTTAAATTCAGGAGTCCCTCTCTGTGAGCTCTTTTATTCACTGAATTTTCATCTATGGTAAATATGACATGATTCATTCATGTTGTCTATTCTCCCTCCTGCTGTGTCTTCTCTTTACAAAATGGCGCTGCACCGTCAGCACTAACTCAGAATGTGGAACGCGGTGAGGCTGCCTTTCCCACAGTATTTTTAAGTGTATTCAAACTGTGAAAAGTATTGCAGCAATACTCCCATTCTGTGTCAGCTGAGGTCTGTTTGCTTATATTCATATTTTGGATTGACTACAATTCAAACCTGTTTTTGTTTTTTTTTAATAAATTGTCACAATGTGAAATGCATATTTCAACAGTGTTTTTGGAACCCCTAAATTGGAAACCAATTTTTAGACAGATCTATACTATTCTCTCTTTGGGAGTATCAATCCATAAACCAGCAGGTGAGAGAACATTTTATTAAACAGCTCATTCTAATTCAGATCCTAGGTGGTCTTACTTATGGCGGAATTGTGCAGCTATCGCAAGAAAGCCAATTTAACCTCTCTGCTCTTAGCGCCTCTGCCTACCTGCTACTAGACTTCAAACTATGAAATGAGAGGTTTCTGGTTTTGAAATCAAGTTCTCAGAGATGTGGGTTTTGACAGCAGTTACTAATTCATTAAGGAAAAAAACAAGTTAAATATGCAGAGCTTTGGTTTCATGTTAGGCCAACCCTATATGATGAAAAAAGCCAGATGAAAAAGGACTCATTCAGTGTTCTGGCCTGTCTGGATGGTCAAATTCGGGACGAACATAGCTCAAATCACTGCTTTTAAAAATTTCTTAGGGTGAGAAAGAGAAAAAGAAAAGAGAAAATAAAACAACTTCAGTAGACACCTATTGATGTCCTTTAAGTATGTTTAAAAAAGTTCTCTTTATGTTTTATTAGGAATATTGTCATTTAGGAATATGCACATTATTAGTTTAATATTTACATTATGCTAAGCAAAAGAACAGTTACTAAATAATCAGAAACAATGTTTCTGTTATAAATTTTCTGGCATAAAAATAGGGAAACTCAGAAATCACATCAAGAAAAAGTTTACCTTAGTTGCAGGTGCATGATAAAAATATCTCAATGCCCAGCTTTTATTTGTACCTGCCAAGAAGAGGTTCACAGGTAAAACTGTGTAATATTCCCATGGTTTCTGTATTTCATTCCATCTTGGGTGACATCCACTGTTTAGTTGTCCCTTCACAAGATAGGAACACCTTATACCTGGGCTGAATCATTCTCCCTATGGTATGCCACTTTTCATTACTTAAATAAAATTATCATTTAAAATGTATCCAATAAAAAACTTGTAAAAAAAAAAAACAGAAAGAAAACACATAAATCATCTGTCATGTCAACACCCAAAATAGCTAATGGCAACATATGGTTTGGCCTCCCGGTACTTTTTTCTATGTCTATTCTTCACTTCTTATTGGACTCCCTTCTGTTTTCTATCTGTACACTTTCCTAGGTAATATCCTCCAGGCACGCCTATAATCCATCCTCCACAGAGCTGACTGAGTTTGCTTTTTAAAACTATCCAGTTTAAAATCGTCCATGGCTTCCTGCTGCATTTTGATTAGATTTCAATGTCCTTATGCTGCTTTTGCTGAATCTTGACAACTTTCCTCTTGGACTTTGTCTAGTTTTATTTTCCTACTTTCTTCTCTTTCATTAGTTTTGTGTTGCAGAAACAAATGGGCAAAACTCAGTGGCTTAAAACAACACTTCTTTTTCTTTCAATTCTAGAGGACAAAAGCCCAAAATGGATCTCACTGAGCTAAAATCAGTGTTGGCAGGTTGTGTTCCTTTCTGGAGGCTCTAGGGAAAGATCCATTCCTGTGCCTTTTCCAGCTTCTAGATACCATCTGCATTGCTTGGCTCATGCCCACTTCAAAGTCAGCAATGATGAGCCAGTTCTTTCTCACACAATCACCTCTCTGATTCTCCCTCTTTTACCTCCTCCTTCTATTACAAGGACTCTTGGAATTACATTGGTTCCACTCATTTGATCTAAGGCGATATCTTTAAAGTCATTTGATTAGCAACTTAATTTCATCAGCAACTTTAATTGCCCATTGCTATGTAACAACATATTTGCAGATTCTGAAGATTAAGTTGTAGACATCTTGTGAACAGGGAATTTTATTGTTTACACATTCACAAGCATCCTCTAGAGAGTCAAAGATAGCTATCCACTAGCCCCAACAACTTCCAGCAAGCAGACTCCCATGGGCCACTGATAGCCACAGTGAGGTGCTGAGTGCCAGGTGCCGCCTAATGAGTAAGTTAAACCAACAACAACCACCGTGTTACCTAAGTTTAATTAGTTTTCTTCCTTTCCCCCACCTGTCTCTCCTCTCTGTCTGTTTCTATACTCTCTACTCTTCTTTTACTCTCTCCTCCCAATACCCACACATACAGAGACAATGAGTAGCCATGCTGATAACACTTTGTGAATCAAAAGTTGAGTCACAAGGTTTGACTGAATGGATAGGGAAGTCATAAGGGAGGGTTTTGGAAAGGCGGAAATGGTACCACAGGACATCTATTCACCTGAGGGATGCCATAAACCTGCCACTTCTTTTACCTTTGTTAAATAGCTCCTTGGGTCATGCCCTCCATAACCCTTTTAAGAACTATCTATCAACTTGCTACTAATAATTTGCATTATATTTGTGAATACTGAGCAAAACAAATACAAAAACATAATGATATATCCCAAATACCTCTGTTTGGAAACATAGGAACAATGTCTTTGAAAATGACATGGTCCCCTCTAAGACATATGGTCACATATTCGTGTAGCTACTTCTTCAGAACACACATGGGATATTAATTGCATTTTTAGAGTGCGAAATGAAATCTACCACAAATTCTAAAGTAGCCCCAATTTCCAAAATCCAGCAATATTTTCAAATCCATGTGATATAAATATTATCTAACAAAATTAACTCAGTAAATGTCTAGTCCTATTTTAGATGTCATCATCATTTTAATTCATTCCGTATAATAGCAAAGTGTGCCTAGTTCTTCCGATTTCACTTTTCTTTCAATCATCCACCCGCCATTTCTTAAAATGATCAGTGATATGACTCATGGATTCACATATAAAATAATACTACTAATAATCACCCCAATATAGAACTTACTTTACAAGTAAAAGTCCTTCATGAAAAAATGATCATTTATTTTTATTAGTAATAATTTGATAAAGTATTTTATTAACTGAGTATGTTCAGTCAAATGTACAATATTCTCTTAATTTAACATTTCCTTGAACATTATATCTTTTAATTGTTTTTTGAAGACTTACTATACTTACATTTAATCTTAGGTATATCTTTCCTTAGTACATCCAGAATCTAATTTTAACAACTGTATATTTATAAAAAGAAATTCTCCTCTATGACTCTACTCTTTTTCTAGTTTCCTAGTTAACAGTTGTGTTAACATCAACAATGAACTTTTCTCTAATTTCAATTAAACAAAATGGTTGTTGAATTCAAATGACTCAAAACAGAAATTCATTACTTATCAAAGAAGATATTGTTTTGAGTTAGAAGGATTTTCTTGAGGATATCCTTTAACTAGATGCAGGTTTGATTGGATTTTAGATTTCCTAAAGTATTAAGTACCCGAGATTCACATGGCACACACAATCTGCAATATAATGTATATATATGATATAATTTTAATAGTCAAGGTTTTAAAAATGCATGAATGTACTTTTCCTCTCATGTACCAATTGGTGGTATGTGAAATCTTAGCAAAATCTTAGATTATATTAAAATCAAATGTTTATTACACTAAAGGAAAAAAACATAATTTGATTAGGTACCTAGTAATGATGGCATATAAATAGACATATTCTATGTATATATCCCACAAATTATCATCATAATAGTTGACTCTAGATATAATTTTCCTGGGATGGCAGTGTTCTTAACTGTTCTATTTCTCACACCCTATATATCCTCATGATTGTCAAGTTCTAAGATCTCTGTCTAAAGAAAAAAAAATCCTTTCCAAAGCTATCATATACAAAGACATCTCCATTTATTGTGCAGACAAAAGCAATATTGATCTAATTTACATGCTGTCTTCAACTCTTACAGTTTAAATCTATTCTCCTCAAGGCAGTCAGTAACCTTTTACGCATATGAATAATGGGGATTTTACTTATTGTAACTAGGTAATTTAGGCAAATCCTTCAGAGATGATTAAAAAAGAGTGTTGTATGCATACATATGAACCCTAAATATATTTAATGCATATAATTAAACATGAATATGCTTAAACATATTCTATATGTTATGCTATACATAACAGCTATACATACATGCATACATATGTGTGTGGTTGCAGATGTGTTTGCAATGCATATATCCATTTACTTAAAGGCTTAGAAAGCTAATAAGAATAAAGAATCTGGGTCACCATGTGACTGAGGATACACAACCCCAGATAGGTGAACTATTTTTGCCCTGTGGATTTTCATTTCTTCCAGGAGGGGTTACTGATAAAATGAAGAGTGTTTGTGTTAGGCTTTTAGGCCTGATTCTGGGTACAGTAAAGTTGGTGACTGAGAAATATTTGTGGATGTTAGAAATTAGGGCTATTTTGGAATTCACGGTAGATTTCATTTAGCACTCATAAAAATGCAATTACACAGTCTACGTGTGTTTTGAAGAATTAGGTATACGTATATAGTGACCATATGTCGTAATAGGGGACTATGTCAATGAGCATGTAATTTTCTTGCTGGGTTGGCAGTACCTTAGCAAGAAGAATAAACCAGAATCAGGAAGACTATCAAAGGGACAGTAGCTAGCCTTGATTTTCTCTGGCTTTATAACTTCACACAATGAAGAAAATAAAGAAACTTAAAGCCAAAGACAACTGCGAATTTCACAAACAAAATGTGGACTAAAGTAGTCTATACACATAATAATAGATACTAAATGATCTTATTTATTTCAACATGAAAATTAAAAACAATGTTTAGGATATATTCATCAATGCTAAAATTAGATGGAAAATCAAAACAGCATTTATAAATCAGGATAACTGTTCCTCTGATTGAGGGTAGATACTAGGGATTAGACAGAGAACATAAGAAACAATTTTGGGGTGCTGCCATTGTTCTATTTTTTGGTGGTTTTTACATAGGTAATTACTTTGTGATAAATGAAGTTTTTTGGTACTTGTTTACATGTGAGCTGTCTTTTAGTATATTAAGTGATTAATTCATGTGGCTCCCCACTGCAAAACTTTCAATATTCTGCCATCCTCTGCCCTCTATTCTCTGGAAATAGTCTGCTTTCCTCCTGCTAATTTCACTCCAGACACACAGGGTTCTTCATTCTTGCCGCAAAAAACAAACAAACAAAAATTGCCCACTGCAGTCTTTGCTCTTGAACTTCCTCCTCTTCTTCCTGCAACACACACCCAGGAATACATTCCTTGGCTGCTCGTTCCTGTTTGAGCCAGCCACCAGTTAGCCTAGAGCGCCTTGCTTATTTCCATCATGATGAAACTGAATTTGCAAGTTTTGGTGTCTATCTTTTATCTTTCACTTAATGTAAAACCTTTGTTCTAATGTAAGATCCAGGAGGGAAAGTGCATTTTTTTTTTTTTTTTTGGTTGTTATTCTTAGTACTCAATGATTCGTTGGCTCAGAGAAGTTACTTTGAGAAGGGACTTCTCTAAATTTTAAGAATTAGTCTGGTATACGATAGCTGGTAGGAGAAGTCTAAGAGCTCATTAAATAATTTGGCTATCATTTGCTAATGATATGAGATTTATTTTCTGGCAACCCTGAGAGAAATTTACTTTCAGCTGTATTTTAGATCAGAATGACAAAGTGTTTTCTAACAAAAATTCAAATTCACTTATAATGTAATGATAAACATTATTGTATTTATTTTTATTTGAGTAATTGCATATATCCTTTAAGTAAGGACATTTCTTGGTGGTTTTACTATTTTTCCCTTCATGGTGAGTTATTTTTTTCTTTCTTTAGGAAATACGTACACACAAAACCATATTCCCCTTTCCATAATAATAAATGATATTTGGTCTTGAATTTGGAATCTATGTTTTTCTGATTGATTATTGATTCTTTGGACATTTTGTCTCCTTCCACATCATTAAATAAATTAATTTACATGCCATGTATACTGTTAATATTTATACTCAGGTTTACTTCCCCACTTAACTGTTTCTTTGCTGTTTGAAGTTTCTCCATTCATGCCCAACCTGGTCTTGATGAAGCTATACTGTGTTGTGCTCAAGTTCAAATACAACTGTGAATCACTGCGGCATTCACTCCTAACTTAAAAGCATCAAAGAAAGTCAACCAGCACCGAGAAAGAAATTACAAAGGTCAACTCCACTTAGCTAGAACACTGACTCCAGGGAAACACTCAGTCATTTCTTCAGTTATGAAGATAAGGTGGCCCAGGAGCTTTCGCAGCACAGGTAGTCTAGTGTTTGCTGCAGCACCTTCTTGCACTTTTTGCTTGCAAACATTTCTTTTGCCGCTATGAAGGTTACATGAAAAATCTATCACATATTAGAGGGGGAAAGCTATCAAATGCATAATTCAATGTTTTAATGAAACTTTGGATAGGAAAATGGGTTTCTTCACTCTTCGGTTTTATTTTTTAAGTTATCTATTTGCTATTTTATACACTTACTCTTGGAGCGCTATCTCTCTCTTTCTCTCTCTCTCTCTCTCTCTCTCTCTCTCTCTCTCTCTCTCTCACACACACACACACACACACACATCTTTTTATTTCTAGTTTTTACCCTCCCTCCCTCCCTCTCTCCCTTCCTCCCTCCTTCCCTCCCTCCCACCCTCCCTCCCTTCCTTCCTTCCATTCATTTATATATTTGCCTAGGCTGACAGGTTTCTACATATGGCATCATTACACCCAATTAATGTAAGATAGATTATTTTTATAGCGTGGTATTTTAGAGATTTTTTTTTTTATTGCACCGTTAGGAGCATTTTGAGTTCTGCAATATTCCCAGATTTTCTTGTCATAATACATAATATTCTGCTGTTCCAATTTGTGCTAAGCCACATAACATTCACTTACATTCAGTTTTCTGCCTCAGAAGGCCAGGTAATGAGATGACTTTGGAAAAAGAAATTGCTCATTTAGGTTTTTACATTAGACTCCAAACAAATTATTTTTTTCCCTCAATTGCTAGCCACTGCTCAGTCACAGATATTTCCCTTGATAATCATCACTAGTTTAGTGCCTAGTACTGACCTTACATTTCATAGATGTCAATTTTCAGTTTTTAAACTGAGAAACAGGGCCTCCCTGGTGGTAAAGGGGTTAAAGTCTCAGCGCTGTGAAGCTATCACCAACCACTGGGGCACTAGTTCCATCCTCAGCCAGGGCACTAATTCACATGGTGCAGCAGGCCCCTCCTGCCTCACTGGCTGCTCCCCTCAGCAGTGTATTTTAGTAGATCTGCTTGTTTCTGCTCTGGTGAATCCTCTCACCGCCTGCATCTCTGGCCTACACCCAGTTCTTGTATGTATAAATAAAAGTAAGTCTAAATAAAAAACAACCCTGAGAAATAAAGTGTCTTTTTCTACATTCCATGAGTTTTAACAGAAATTTTGTGGTGCTTTAAAATTTATTGATACAATAAAAATTTGCCCATTAATGAATGGTGACCTCTTTTAAACCTAGTAAAATCTACAAAGGGATTTATATTACTAACATTGATTAGCTTTGACAATACAACAGAATTATTTCAAAGGCAGAAGCAACCTGAAATAATGTAGTTCATTACTGTATTATCTGTGATGTTTTACTCAAAGTACAGAGGTGTCTCCTAGAAATATCACTTAAAACCTCACCTCATTTTTCTTTGGTTAACACTTAGTATTTATTATTTAGTTTGATGTAATTAAGCTGTAAATTTGCTTTTTAAATTATTTTCTTGCCTTATTTCTGATGATATTAAGTAGTGGACTGATCTCTGGTAGTTAGATTTGAGGGCAGCACGGGTGAGATTAAGACAGTCATGATTACACTGAACTGATTTTAAAAACAGGGGCCTCTTACATGTGAAAATATATGTCAGAATTAGGGTTCAGTAACTGAAATTCAAAGTTTTCTGAATATACTTAATGAAAGCATTTTATTTATAGGTCTAGACTAGATGGTCAATTAAAGACTAGAACATCTCCTGACAGTGTTCGAACAGACTGTGTCTTTTGGAGTCCTATCATAGAGGTGATCATTACAGTCTTTTCAGGTTTTTCATTTTCCTATGGCAAATATTAGAAGGCAAGAGCTTCTTTATTTGTCATAGTCTGACCAGTTCTATATAGACAGGATGATGAGGCTTGCAAGGCTGTTTGACTTTTTTTCAGTAGTCCATATTTAAATTCTTACTCATCTAATTAATGCCAGTTTATATCAGAATGGCAGTGAGCAACAGCAAATACACTGACTAAACTTTAAAGGGTTACAAAGAATGGGGGATACCTAGTTTAACTCCAGGACTAAATTTTGAAGATTAGATTTATTCATCTAGTTAAAATCTAAATGGTATTTTTTCTTTCTTTTTTTTTTTTTTGTAATGCTGATGGTACCGATAAGGTTTTTAATTTCACTTAAATCATTAAGAATCTACTTATTTGGAATCATTCATTTTCTGCCTATAGTATCAAAACAATGCTTCCCCTGCACACCAAGGTTTCTCTTTTTTGATATCATCAGTCAAGTAATACAATAAAGTTATAGACTGGAATCAACGAATGAGTCAAGAATGCATAAAACAAAGTGAACAAGAGAGAAAGAAAATAAGAGTTATTATGAGAAAAGCAGAAGAGTTAGAGGAGCAATTAATGAGTCTATATTTTTTTATTTTTACGAGAGAGCTGTCAATATTGCAGGAGTTTGGTATTTTTGAACACTAATTTGACCAATATTAGTAATAATAAAAGACAGTGGTAGAATATAAGCCATTACATCATTATTCTACATTTACAGTGGGACTTTCATTAAGTAATATGAATCTTTCAGAATTTTTGAATAGCTCAGTTGACAGAGTAAAATAAAATTGAAGTGGGATGCTCCCCGGATTCTTCGGTTTTGCGCTTCAGAAGTTGGATGATAGGTCTCCCTTTAAGAGTCATCATGTTGTGCTGGAAACCACATTGGCTTTGGACAGGATGGAATTCTGATGCTTAGTTCACTACATACCCATGTTATAAGTTTGAGCACTAGTCTAAAGACTATGTTTCAGTTCCCTCATTTTTAAGAGGCTGACTTTTATGAAGATTTAGCATTGATGAAAAACTTTGATGTCCACAAAGTTTGTCTTCAACCTCATGTCTTGAGGCTGTCCCCATCTTTTTTCATAAATAATCGCGAGTTACTACTGTGTGCCAGGAACAAGTTCAACACAGGGAACAGAAGAGAAAACAAAACAGATATATTCCTTGCCTTAATGGACAAGTACAGCAGGAGAGAAAAGAGTACATTCCACATAAGCAGGACAATAATTAGCTAATTCCATTTTTATTTCATGCTGAGGTGCTTTGATTCTGGAAATATCCTCTTGCCCTAGAAGATACTTGAAATAATATAAACATTCCTCTTCCTTTGAACTTGCTTAACTCATTCTTTCCCTTTAAGTCTTAGCTTAATATCATGGATTTTCTAATTCCCCTAATATTTTCAACAAGATTTGGTGCTCTTAACATATATTTCTCTGTAAGGGGATCATACTCAGTGAAATAAGCCAGAAAGAAAGAGAAAAATATCAAATGGTTTCACTTATTTCAGGACTATAGGGAAACCAAGTAGGAAAGCGACATGGATCACGGGTGAATTGGTGGTGGGTTGCCCAAGGGGAATACAAAATGTAAAAGATATAAATAACAATAAAAATATATATATTAAAAAATAAAAATAAAAAAAACAAAAAATATATTTCTATATAAACAGTAATTCCCCCAAATAGTACTTATCAAACTCATTTCTCATTATTGCTTTAATTTTCCTTTCCACTGTCTATCCATTTGAATCCACTACATTGCTTTGCATATAGTATTAGTGAAAAACTGGGTAAATAATTGAGAATATGATTAAGTAGTTGGGGTCTTTCAGGAATCCAGTGCCTAACAATTGTTATCACTTTCTCAAAATACAAAACTCTAATTTCTAAAATAATTTTAATAGCATAAAAATGTTTACAATCACTTAATACTTTCAGATTTTAATTAATTAAAGTCTTCCAAAAAATGATATGATGTTATAAGCTTTATCTAAGCCATTTAATTCTAGTTTTAACATATTCCTAGTGTATGATTGGGCACTTGAATAGTCAAATAACAGTAAAGATTAAAGACCAAGGATGTTCTAAATGAAAAATGAGCATTTGGCTGATACAGAAACATACAGGAAAAGAACAGCTGGAACTTTCTTAGGATTAAAGAAAAATGATTATATGTGTACAAATAAAATGCAAATCTTTACCATGTACAATTATAAATGAACTAATTATAAATGAACTAATCCATGGAGAAAAACGCAGCATCAATAGTTAATATCAGTGACAGTAAATGTAACAGATTTAAAGCAACTAATTTGTCTCACACATTGCAAACTATATCCATTGTGCTCTTCCCTGAATATAGTAATAATTCAGTGAGTTAATTTTTTTGTATCTTTTGAAATAATATCTTACATAAAATTTTATATAAGCTCTTTAACTTTATTCTAAGCCACTAAAATATTCCATATTAACGTCCTTAAATCATGCAGAAATTTCTTTCACTTCAGCTCATTCATATCAGAGAATTGAACTAATGATCCCACTAGCTTAGAATTTAGGAATAATTATCAACAAGAACTTTTTAATAGAAAGTTTTGTAATAACAAATTTTCCTGACCTAAAGAGTAGTACAAACTAAACCAATAGAAAATTTGGTAAGTAAAATTATTTGAAATGATCCATTATCTCATCATTAGAAGATACTCACTTTTTAAAACCTTAATATATATGTATATACTAAAAATAAAATATTAGTAATACTGCTTATGTGATTTTATACCAAAACTTTTCATGTAATTCCACTCATAAACACTGTCATGTTATTAAAATTCAATCACATCGCAGTATATATCTATTAAATAAATTCATTGTATACCTTAAACTTGCACAATATTTTGTCAATTGCATTGCAATGAAAAAATAAAGTGAAACTGTAATTTTAAAATAAAGGTTAAAAAAAACCTAAGTTTTTTTATTGATATGCCATGATTAATTTAATAATTCCCCTAAATTTGGGCAACATATAATTTCCCCTTACACAATGAATACATTTAGATAAAATAATTTCCATACATATTCACTTATAATAGATTTATTTAATAATAACTACTAATTTAAATAGCTAACCTTTTTACTTATGGGGAGTTTCTAATCTTGACATACATTTAATAGTATATAAATGTATGTTCAAAAGGACAGCAAGCTTATAAATGCAATTTTTCTTTTAATCATAAATATCTTTGCCAAGTTTATAACCACAGAGAAAATAATATTGAGGTAAAGATTTTCCTGTAGCATATAGTATGACTATATCAGAAGTTAGAATTAGTTACAGTGCCTCAAACATTAATAGTACTAGTAAAGAAGCTATCAGGTAAACCTAGAAGTAAGTATTCAACTGCTAGCTCTAAGTTAGATAAAGGAAAAATGCATTGGTTACATTAAAGGCATAACAGAGGGGCCTGGGACTACCAAACCAGGAGGCACTGAAAGAAAGCAAGCTAGTAGACTGTACCAAGGCAAAATAAGACTTTGTAAGTAGAGTAAGCTAATAAATAGGGGACACAGTGTTCTCAGTTCCACAAATAGGTCTCTAAATATCTGTGTTCTTTGTTCCACTATTTGAGATCAATGATCTGAGTTTGGATACCATAAAAATTGGCAAAATAGTGCTACCTTTCCAGGATTTTTGTTAGGATTAAATGAAACATTCTGCTTGATGCAGAGAAGTTGCTTGTTCTCCAGGTATCTTTAGGCTAACACACAGTAGACCTTCATTACAATTTGAGTGTTTTTATTTTTTAAATGACTATGTAAGAGCAATATCACACTGATTAATTACCTATTTCAGGCAAAAGGTAAAAGTATGATAACTTCTTTTGCAAGATTTAAGGAGATCTAATCTGCAGCTAGAGAGCAAGAAGAACAAAGGACCAGAACCTACACTTAATAATAAAAGTAGGGCTCTCCATGGTGGGTCAGGGTTTAAAGTCTCAGCGCTATCAAGCTATCACCAGCCTCTGCTTCTGGTTCAATCCCCCACCAGGAAGCTAACACACATGGCGCAGCACACCTCTCTTGTCTACCCCACTGCTCTCTTCTGCAGTATGTTTCAGTAGACCCACCTGTTCTGCTCCCCTTCTCTGGTTAATCCTCTAGCCTACACCCCAGTTCATGTATGCACAAACAAATAAATCTTTTTAAAAAAGGTCATAAAAGTAACAGTCTTAAAATCTGGTCTCCTATTCCACAATCAGAACCCTAATTTTACAATAGTGATGCATGGGTAACTGGGTAGAAGTAATTCAAATGTCTTCCTTATATTTTCTCTGGACCTGTAGAAGTGACTCAGTTCCTCCTTTTTACAAGATAGTAGCTTCCATATCCCCACTTGCAGAAACCTAAAGAGATAGGTTTCTTACAGATAATGTTTGCCTTCCCTCAGGATTTATTGCCATCATGCCCCTCGACAACCATACAATATAAAGGGTCAGATACCAGTACAAACAGAATGAGAATGCTGTGGGACTGCTTAGAGAGGAGAAGATGGGCTATCATTGAAGTAGATTAGGGATGTGCAGGAGCTGGGGAGTGTTTAAGGTGTAGATCCTAAGCATCCTTGACAACAGGCGACAGAATATAAGTCCTGAAACAGCAGTTAATTGATATGAGAATACTGTCCTGTGACATACGATTTTAAACCCTGGCACATACTCCAGGGCGTGGTATTAATAAGTGCTAGGATGGTTCTTGGAAGTGAAGAAAAATTTACCACCCATTCTAAGTGAAGGAGAAATTCCAGAACTGCCACAAAAGATGTAGGAAGAAAGGATCCAAAGATTCAGTTTATTGTGCATGTCTAAGGAAAAGAAATACATATATGACTAGAAACTCCATCATCTAACTATAATTTCAAGGTAGACCATCAGAAACTCCATTTATAAATAATAAGTAATGTGCTATGGAGAGAGACAACAGTGTATTGAGAAGCTTAGTGGTAGCTGTCTTCTGTAGGCAGGGCAGAAGATAGTATTACAGAACTAAGATTCTTGATAAAAATGGGAATGGCAGAATTTCCAAAGAGTAGATACCAAGAGGTGGCACTTAATAGCCATAAGAAAGGTAGGTGCAATTACTGTAATGATCAGGAAGGTAGAATCGGCAACAGGGTATTGGGAAAGAAAATCAAGAGAAAATGGCTCCCTGTGTTCAGCAAGCAGGACACAGGCAATTGGAGGTTCCTTATCCAGTTCCCTTGGAATGTGTGTGATAGTCTTGAAACTTGAAATGTGCATTACCAAAAGCTGCTCCAAGGATACAGCTTTGAGAAATTGTGTTGCAATATGTTGAGTAAATCTGGGCCACATATATCACATACAATTAAAGTCTCTATATAAACTTTTAAGATCTGTTTCAGGGATTGGGGGAGCTGACAACTCATGACTTGTGAACTCTGAAGACAGAGCCTCAAAACTAAGTTCCCTTGTTCATTAAAATTGCTACATACCAACACCGAGTGGTCTGCCATTTTTTTTTTCAGCTCTCTTGCCCTCTAACTACATGGGCCAGTCTAAGATGCTTCTGATATTGCATCCTGACATGGGGTCTAAGTTTTAGAAAAAGATAAAGGAAATAAACTATGGAGGTTCAATAGAGTAGAGGAATAGGCATCCAACTAGAGTGTTGCTTAATTTATACAATGAAAAACAGATCAAAATGGAAGATCAGGACGTTAAAAGCAGGGTTCATCCCTGCCTTTCCTTTTCCCTTCCCTCCAAATTACTATCCCTTGCTCTGTTTCTAGACCTGAGCTCATTCTCGGACTTGGGATTGAAGACAATTGATTAAATGACAGCAGAACTATAAGAGGAAGGATCTAATCATATGAGAGTATTAAGCAGTAATTACTCAAGTGATTAAGCACTAGGGAAAGGACATTTGAGGACTGATAAATTCAGATTCAAAATTGATATCGATATCCTGGGATCCAAACTGAGCTCATTGTCCCCTTAATATAAAATGAAGGCATGTGGGGGCTAGATAACAAATGGAAATTTTGCCATCATCTGGATCATACTAGTCCACAGACCCACCTGATGTTCTCTTCCAAGTTCTCCTGAGGTAATTTTGGACTGCACACCCTTGGTAATTGTTCAACCCCTTTAGCTGTTTTCTTGCCTTGTACATGAACGCTATCAATTATTATCACCCACAAACTTTTAAGGCAGGGAGAGGTGGCAGTCTTTGACATATCTCATCTAGGACATCAGTATAACATTTACAGAACAATGGATGGATCATGGTACATGACAGTACAAAACTGTAAACCTTACCAAAAAGGATAACCCTAGTTGCATTTGCTTTCCCAGGTGTGGTATTTTTTCCTAGAGTAGAGTAACAGCTTTCAGAGTGAGGTAAACCACCACTGAAATGAAGAGGATATTAATTTATATCCTTTTAATAAATGAGAAAAAATCAGTATAATTTCATTTGAAATAAACAACAGTAAGCATATAGAATTTTTCATGGGTGGTCTGTTAATTATTCTGATCTCTGCCATATTGCATTTGGAAGAACCCATCAAGTTATTGTCTTAGATAGCCAGTGTAAGATGGAAATACTCCCCCTGGATCAGGGGACCAAAAAGCACAGAAAGTTGCATGAAAAGGTGGCTATGATCTGCACTGCTAGACAAGTGACTGTCCTTCGGTGCTTGCCTCCAAGTCTTATGGCCAGATGTCAGAAAAGGAAAATATTTTTCCTTTTTATGTAGGAAAAATAGATGGTTTGTGTTGTTAATGTTCCTCAAATGGACTCTGCTAATACAGTGCTTCTTAAGAACAGTGTTAAGGAGAAATTCGTTTAAGTGGCAAAGTTCTGAGAAATATGACTGGTGAAAAAAGGAGTATCCTAGGTTAAGAATATGCATTGAGAGCCTCCCTGGTGGCGCAGTGGTTGAGCGCTGCGCTGTGGAGCTGTTGGCAGCAAGTTCGATACCCAACGGGGAGAATCCCACATGGTGTGGCAGACCTCTCCTGCCTCGCCCGCTGCTCCCCTCAGCAGTGTATAAAAAAAAAAAAAAGAATATGCATTGACTCATGCCTATCTATACATGGAGTTCCAAAGAAGATGCCTATATATGGATTTAAAGAAATTGGCACAAGGATCTCTATATCATAGAACAACACCCACTAGAACACTTTCTTTATGTCGATAGACTCATAAAACCAGATAGACTGAATGACTTAGCGAGTTGGTAAGGAAACTACATGATGTTGCTTTGTTCAAGAGGCACCTCTTTCAGCAAATGAAATATAGCAGAGGACACAGTCTTCTGAACTAAAGTGGCCCGGTTATTTGTCACACCATCAAGAAAATCCTGAACTGATGGGAAAATGTAATATCTTTTAATAGACTCAGCCAAACTAATAATCAGGTAGATGTGTGCAAGGGTGTGGTGCCTCCCTGAAGACACAGTATGTATCCTGAGTTTGATACTGTAAGTAAGTAAGTAGGTATAATGCTTGGACCCAAGTGGCCTTATTTAAAATGACTCCATCTGACCCACATTGGGGATATGAATTTCCCACCCTTGCAGCTTTACACTCTACAGAGATCCTGGTATTCAAGGGGAAAAATGTTTCCAGCAAGAGCTGCAGTAACAGTCCCATTGAACTTTAATCATTGGCTGCTACCCAGTCTCTTTAGTATCCTTGTGCCAATAGACCAGAAGCTAAGAAAGGATTCTCTAAGCTGGCAGAGGTAATTGGTGTTGATCATAAGCAGCAATATGAATAATACTATATAACAGAAGCAAGAAACAATATATCTGATGTTTAGGATTGGATCTTGGTGCTTCTATAACATGTTTTAATGAAAAATGGAAAAATGCAGCAGTGATGTCCTCATAAAGGTGAGGATCAGGGCAATGCCATCAAATAAGTTGCCCAATCCAGCAAAGGTATTATCTGAGTGAGGGTAAGTTAGAATGGGTAGTGCTGGTGGTTAGCTGTTTTGAGATCAGCTGTTGCACAGTAACTTTTGTCTGTCTGGTTAATGTGTTTTTTCTAAGTTTCCTAAGAACTAAAGTCTAACTTGAATCCTGAAGAGGTGGTCCCCAGCTGGGTAAATCTAAAGGAAACAGTCGGAATGAAAAGTTCAGTGGGTGAATTACAAACTCAGCTGCTCTATGCAAGTCTGTATTTTATAGCCAAAACACATACCTTCTGGGACTAGAAGCTTATGTTTACTTTATAGCTGACCCCCTCACTGGGATTTAACAATTTTCCTAGGTAACTGCCTCAACCATATATAAACCCCTTTCAGAAGCCACCTATACAATAACAGGATGATAAACACATTCAAAAACCAATCATTTTCACTCAATTCAAGACAAAGAGACAGTCCAAGGTCCTGGAGAACCACTTTGAGATTTCAGTTGTGATTCAGATGTGCTTTTCCATCTTCCAAACCTAACTTCATCATTCCTCTCAAGAGTCATTTCTGAGACTCTTTTCAGTGAACTTTCTGCATGAAACTCTCTGCCTCATAGTCACAATCAGTTTGCAAAGAATCTATGCTAAGACAACATTCCGTCTGTATTAAAATAAATATGTGTATGAATATGTGGGTAAACTGATAATGATAATGAAGATTTATGGATTGAAAACATATGTATAATGAAATATGAAAAAAATATCACCCGAGTCAGGTATTGCTAAAAAATATGATTATTTTTTTAGGTTTTCATAAGTGAAGGTCATATACATAAATAATGTATAATAAAAAGAGAAATGAATATAACAAAACCTATAAGAAGTTGTTAAAAGAATTAGAAGATACAAAGATATGGAAAAATATTAATTGCTCATGAATAGGAAGATGGAATTTTTTAAAGTGGCCATACTGAAATCCAGTCAACTCCTATCAAAGTTTCAATGGCACTCTTCAAAGAAATAGAGCATTTGGAAATTAATATGGAAGGAAAAAGACCCTCCAAATAACCTAAGCAATATTACCAAGAAATGCTAAAAGGAAGTATCACACTCCAAGACTGTAAACTAGAAAGGCAGAGCGATTAAACAACATGGGATTGGAATACAAATAGATACAGAGACCAATGGAATAGAAATGAAAGTCCAGAAATAAACCCACACTTATATGAAGAGTTACCCTAAGACAAAGGAGCCAAGAAAATACACTAAAGCAAGGAAAGCTTCTTTAATTAATGGTATTGGGAAAACCTGACAATGACATACAACACAATGAGTCTAGACCACTATCTCACACCATACACAAAAATTAACTCAAAATGGACTAAAAACTTGGATGTAAGGTTCTGAAATCATAAAACACTTAGCCAAAACACTCCATCATACTAACTTTTGGATGTCTTGGGGAATTCACTCCAACAGAAAGGGATATAACATAAAGAATAAATAAGTGGTACCACTAAACTAAAAATTTCTGCACAATAAAAGAAAATAAGGTGTCATTAAAATGAAAAGATACCCACTGAATGGGTTCAAACATTTGGAATGATGAAACATACATTCTTTTTAAGAAAAAATTATATATATATATTTTACATAATTATTCATTTTTGTACAATGTTTTCTTTCTTTTCCCAGGTGTAATCTTCCTAGTTCCCACCACCAATTCACCCATGCACCATCACCATAGTCCTTTGTGCTCTTCCTGTCCTCATTTTGGTCCCTCTCATTCCCCCTCCCCTCTAGAACAATGAAAGACTTTCTTAATCCCAAAATACATGAAATGAGAGGAAAAATATCACAATATTATGAACAAAATAACACTTAGAAAACAAATACTAAGATAATGGGTATATCAGAATTTAAATTTGAATAGTCTAAATCCTTAATAGCAGTAAAAAACTAAGTCTTGTTGAATAAACAACCTTAACTGTATGCTGCTTATAAGAAAAATACCTTAAAATATACAAAAATATTAGGAATAAATTATAGAAACTATTTCCCATGAAATGATAAATAAATGAATCCAAATATGTTAATATGACAAGATAGTCTTAAAGAAACACTACTATAGACAAAGAGGGATATATTATAGTGATAAAAGGATTAAACCAGCAAAAAAAAAAAATACACATTCTAAATATGCATGTCCAAAACATGTTCTCATTAACATGAGTAAAACAAAATTGACAAAACTGTAAGGAAAAATACTCCAAAGCAATAAATACCATAATGAGAAAATATCTCAATCCATAACAGAAACAGTAGGTGAAAATCATTGGTTAAAAAACTTTGTTGAATGCATTTGAATGAAATATGTGCTACAATTGGCCATATGTTGGACCATAAAGCAAATGATCACATTTTGAAAGACTGAAATCATTTACAGTATATTACTGACGATAGTGATACTAAGATAGAAATTGATAACAAATAGCAAAGAATTCTCCAAACTAGTAGAAATGTGGTTCTTAGTGATCCATGGGTTTAAAGAATCAAATTCACATTAGATATCACAATAATAATAAATGTACAAAAATCTGTAGGGCTTCTCTAAAGTCATGCACAGAAGGCAATGTAGAGACATCAGTGCATATATTGGAAAAGAAGTTCAAACCAATAAACTAAGAATTCACTCAAGAAGTCAGAAAATGAAGAGTAAGAGTAAGTAAGTAAAGTAAGAGTAAAGTAAGAGGAAGAAAAACATATTTCAAATATAAGTAGTGAAGAGTTGTGTCAATAAAGAAAATGCAGATATTAAAAATAAAATATTTGGAACAACTTCTTGGCAATGCCTGTGAAAATGCGATGGCATACACAAATTCCTAGAAAGACAAAACTTTCCCAAAATGTGAAAGGAAAGGTGGAAAATTTGTGTGTGTTTGCGTGTGTTATATATTATAATTTTATATATTAATATATATTATTTTAAACCTTCTCAAAAGAAAATGTTGGTTGCAGATAGTGCCAGAGAATGCAGTAAGCCTGTATGTTCTCTAACTTGTATTTTGGGGTCAGCAAAACAGCTAGTTAATCTTGCTAGCCTAATTAACCCTACTAACTAAACTTAATGATAGCATTATAAGAAAAATAATTATGGGTGAATATACATGAACATACATGCAAACATTCTGAATCTATTATAAGTAAATTCAACCCAGCTTTGCATAAAGAAGATAAGACATCATGCCAAGTTAGAACTCTTTAAGTAATATATGGAACATTTAAAATTTAAGGATACTGCTAAGTGAAATAAGTCAGAAGGAGAAAGATAAATACTGGGTGGTAACTCTAATATGTAGAATGTAAAGGAACAACATTAATTGTGAAATCAGGACAAAAACTAACCACAGAACTGAGACACCAAGAGGGAAGGGGGTGGCTGGGGGAAGAACAGGGAGGGAGGGAGGAGTAATGTTCTGGTGGTGGAGTGGTTGAGGTCCTGGTGGGTGCACTATGGTGGTACTACCTGACGGAAATAATACAATGTTACCTCAGGTAAAAATTAATGAATGGATTAATTAAAAAATGAAAGCCAAAGTGACTACATTTACAGTATTAAACAGGAAATCTGTAGGATTCTTTCAATAAATTATAAAAGTTTGATAAAATTCAATATTAATTTATAATAGAAACTTAAAATTCAAATGAAGGGGAAATCTTTAGTCTGATATAGGTATATTTATAAGAATATACAGCAAACATCAGATAAATGGTCTAATACTGAAATCTATTCTCCCTTCCTCCTATATCAATGTCCACTTTTATTCCACTTTTATTCATTATTTATTTCATATCATTGGAAACTTAATGAGAGAAATAAGGAATGGAAAACAAAAGGTGTAAGGGTAGAAAAAGAATGAAACTGTTATCACTCATATATGACATGGTTGCATATATTAAAATTCACCTGAATCGATGGATATACTATTAGAACTAAGAAGAGGTTTTAAAAGCTTTGTAACTGTATAACAATAACAGGTAATTAGAAAGTAAATTTTAGAAGACACTGCTTAGAATAGCATGTTTTAAATACCAAATGATCAAATATCCAAAAATCGAATATCTAGGCATAATTACTATCTAGACTATTATAAACCATTATTATGATAAACAAAGAAAAGCTAAATAAATGAAAAGATGTGCCATGTTCAAGAATTGGAAAATAGTATAAAGATATCAATTTTCCCTAAATTCATTAGTTCAATTCCAATCAAAATCCTTGCAGGTATTTATATTTTTTAAGAGAGGAGTAATTAATAAGCCATTGTGTTAATTGAATAATATTTAAAGCAAACAATGATTTCTGACTTTGTTCTTAGACTATTTACAAAAACTCAAAGCAATCTAAAAGTCAAACAAATTTCTCAAAATTAGTATAGGATATGTACAAAAGATTAAAAAAATACTGATTAAAAAGCAATAATCAAAAAAGAATAAATTGAGACAAGAATTCAATAAAACTAAAATGTTCTGATTTTTAAAGTAAATGGGCAAGTTATACAGTGGGTAAAAACAGTTACAAACCATGAAGCATCAAAAGACTCTAGTTCCCTCAATACAAATAAATAGCTATACTGGTTAGGTCAGCAACTGATCCCCCAAAATAACAGACAGACAAATAAAACCAATGAAAAATAAATGAGAGATTTTGACAGGCAAGGGGTGAATATCCAAATAACCTGGTCACATAAAATGGTGCTCCTTATCATTAGTCATCAAAAAAGGGCAATAAACTAGAAGGGGTAAATTAAAAAGATATTACAGAAACTATTGATAAAGAAATGGTGCAAGTGGAAGTTCACACTGTTTGTTGGAGTATAAATTTGTATAACTACTTTTAGCACTAAAGCTGAATACAGACATATCCCATTAATTAATAATTTTAATTTCTCAGTTTATACCCATAAAACATACATGTATATACACATATACACAGATATTTTATACACATACACACACACAGAGTATAGATAACATACACATTAAAAGAGCTGTACAACAATGTTCAGAACAGTAGAATTTATAATCGCTACACACTGGAAAAAACTATTCATTTATCTAATAAATACTATTAAGTAATGAACAAAAGAAAACAAAGAAGTCAGACAAGAGTGAATATATGGGGCCTCCCCGGTGGCGCAGCGGTTAAGCGCTACACTGTGGAGCTGTTGGCAGCGGTGACGCGCGTTCGAAGCCCGGCCGGGGAGAATCCCACATGGTGGGGCAGACCTCTCCTGCCTTGCCCGCTGCTCCCCTCAGCAGTGTATTTCTGATCTGCCTGTTCTGCTCCCCACTCTGTCTCTGGTGAACCCTCTCACTGCCCCATACTTCTGGCCTGTACCCCAACTTGTATGTATAAATAAAAAATAAATCTTTAAAAAAAAAAGAGTGAATATATGTTTCATGATTCTATTTATAGAAATTTTTGAAAAACTAGTAAAACTTTATCCACAGTAAAGGAAGTCAGGATACTGTATAGGGTATGTGCTGGGGGCTTGGGAGGCCTCTGTGGTACTGGTAATGTTCTATTTCTGGGGAAGTGGTTATACAGTAGTGTATATTTCATCAAAACTCATCAGTTGTACCTCTATGATATGTGTGATCTTTTCTATACAAATGTTAGAGTTCATTAAAGTGTTTGGGTTTTGTAGACAGATAACACATAATGGGACAGGGAAGAGGGAATGGGATGCATTGCATAATTTGTAGGTATTCAGGGAAAGCCTGTCTTAGAACAGAATAGTTCAATAATGACCTAAATAAAAGAAGTGAGGGAGAGGACATGTGAGTTGAAACTATGTGAAGATCTGAGTGAAGAATTTTTATGTATTGTAGGCAGAGAAAAGAACAAAGCAAGGATTCTGGGGTGATATCATGTTGATGAATTCGATAAAAGACCAACTGGGTTTGAGTGGAGTGAGTGAGAAGAGCAGCTACAAATCATCCTGGCTTGGCACATATTAAGCAGTTGAATGAATGACTTATGTGCATGTTGACATTTTTGGTCTTAACATGATTGTTTTTTGCTCTCTGTCCATTAAATATACACAGTGAACACTGTAAAATGGTCCTTAAAAGTCTATCTACAAACCTTAGGAAAACAAGATTTAAAACCAGGGTTTTCAATTTGCTCAATTCAAGAGCTGAGCCTGTTTTATTCAATCTGTAAAAGTTTTGTCCATCCTACACAATTACTAATTAAGACAGAAACCATCAGCTAATCAAGAAAATAGTTGAGAAAAATGTGTTAATAAAAGCTTAATCTGTTTATTCACTGAGCATTTATGGAAAAAGTTACACGAACAATTTATATGTACATTTGAAGACTTTATATAGAGGTAATATCATATTTAAGACACAATGTCAGAAATAATGGAAACAGAAAAACAAAAATCATTTTTTAAAGGGACATATTATTCTTGAAGACATAATCTATCTGAGATTGTCTATGAAGATCAAGCAATGACATTTGAGGCAGCTGAAATTTATTCTCAGAAGGCAAAAGAACATGAGCAATGATCACACCTTTTAAATTTTATGGGAGATTAGACATCCCATACCCTAACTCTATGAAAATTTGTCCTTTTCATTTAAAAATAGTAGTATCAAAATCACCAACAACAAACATCATGTGCAAGAATAATAAGATTAAAATTCAATGTCTTGAGACCATATAAAGAGTTTTCCTGAAAAGTGTGAATGAACTGCAATGAGACTACATCCCTGATGCCTAGAGTTGTTTAAAAGCAGGTAGTACCAAGGTTGAAACAAAATCACGGAACTCCTTCAACCTTTGCTCCTTTACAGAGTCTGTGTTAAAAGGACTGTAAATCTTGTCGACAGTTATTGCCACATGGTCAGCACCAGTTTGGAAAGAGTTTTGCAGCCTAGCTTGGGCCCATTACTTGACCCTGGTCTTCTCTTACAATTTATTTTCACTCTAGCAGGCAGCACCTTACAATATCATTAGCTTGTTAGGTAGGTTGTACTTTCAGATACAACCTACTTCAGAGCAGGCTCTTATAACAGCTCAATGAATCACTGTACCATCAAGAGGGGAACATAAATTTAAGAGCAGCAGGTACAATCTGAATTGGTTCTTCAGGTGACTTGGTTTCTGCAAAATCAATGGAGGATGGTTATTGGTGATTTATTTATGAAGTGACTGGGGAATCAGTACTATGGCCACCACTATCTTAGCACCTGTGTAAGAAAGGGGGAGATGGGAGATGTGCAAACACTGTATTCCATGATCCACCATGAGGGACAAAGTTATACATGAGAAGATGAGATGCTAAATTAGCCAGCAGAAAGAATATAAGCAATGATCATACTTTTTAAATTTTATGGGAGATTAGACATCCCATGCCCTAACTCTATGAAAGCTTGTCCTTTTCATTTAAAAATAGTAGTAGTATCAAAATCACTAATGACAATAAACATCACATGCAAGAATAATAAAATTAAAATTCAATGTCTTGAGACCATATAAAGAGTTTTCCTGGAAAATTTGAATGAACTGCAATGAGACTGTATCCCTGATGCCTAGAGTTGTTTAAAAGCAGGTAGTACCAAGGTTGAAACAAATATTTCAAACATTCCAACACCTGGAAAGATTTATATATTAATTAATCTTTACTGGTACAAATATTCTAATCAGAATTGTCCCTTTCTTGGAAAGGATGAGAAACATCTGTTTTGATTCAAACAGAATGCAGTCACTATCTTGTTCCTCAACAGATTTCACTTAAAGATCTCAAATCTTGAGAACTCCATTGCTTAATAACAGTTTTTCAGAAAAGGGAAAAAACCCCTCATAATCTGAAATACTGTTTCTATTTATTTTTAAAATCCATTGGTGCCAGATTTAATTCTTAAAAGGCTATTGATGCCATCGCTGGAGAATGACTTTAACTTTTGTCTTCTCTCTTATAAATATGGGCTAAATGTAGGTGCTTTACATATTCTGGAGTGGTAGTCTTGTGAATATTATTAAGTTGATGGAAGAATAATAAGTCAATTTTACATATTTGTGGTAAATTATTAGCAATACATAGAAATATGTAAATCATGAGGTTAAAAAAATCAGAAATGTAGAGAAACCAAAGGATCACTAAAGACAAACTATAGACGGACACTTGAAAGCTGACTGTAGATCTGAGATATTCAGGAGGGGAATGGTAGGAGGTGGAAGAAGGGGAGAGTAGTGAACAGGGCAGAGGAGAGTGCGGTGGAGTGAGAATTGGAGGACTGTGAGTACTTTGGTGGTGGGAAAACTGGTGACAGCAACTGAGGGGAGAGAGCTTGTATTTTGAAAAAGTAAACAAGGATATAAAAAAAAAAAGAAGTGATTACCTCTACAGGTTAGGAAACAGTTCACCAAGTTAATAACTGATCTGCAGTCACTAATTTCTTTCATGTTGTACCATATAACTTATAGTCATGAGCTTAATAAAGTCTAGAAAGCTAAAGCCTGTCTATCAGAAATTCACTTGCCCTAAGCATTTATGTAAAAAGTCCCCTCCAAAGTTGCAAATTTGAAAGGAAAGGAGTAGAAAACTTGGATTGAGATAAGAATTCTGTGTAAGATAAACTATATGATATGAATGTGTTCATTTTTTCCCCATGGAATATAATGTCTTATTATTATCCATCTTATAGAAAGTCATAAGACCAAAAGAGAAAAAAACTGTTTAGTTAATAGTATTGTATTATAAACATCAACGATCCTGAGAGACAAGATCTCAATTGTTCTCACAATTAAAAGATAACTATGTGACACGACAGAGTTGTTAGCAAACCCTACATTGATCATCACACTGCGATTTATAAATGCACTAAACCAACACAATATACACCTTAATCTTACACAGTGTTACATGTCATTTATGTAGCAATGAAAATATGTCAAAAAAAAGGTATCTCACACACAAAGTCAACAGAGTATTGGAACAAAACAGATGTTTAGAACAGATGTTTAGAACCTACTGACTTCAGATCTGCGAGTAGATATAAAATGTGCTATAAGAAGTCAATCAAGAAAGTGAGTCATACTGTGGCTGGGTCTCTCTAGGGTGGGCCTTCTCACATGGAGGAAGAGTGAAAAATCTAAAGAATGCATTTTATCAAAAGCTGAAATGTGTAGTGGAAGAAAAGGAACAAAATGGAAAAGAAGGAATTCCCTCTACCTGTTTTAGTCCTACTTTTTCCTTGAAATAATGGGATAGCAATGTGTATCTAGAGAATACTTTGATTTTTCACATTCTCTTCTTCTGCTATTATAATAAAAATAAAATTTCTTTTCCTTCTTCCAAAAGCAATGTCTTGCTTCTCTGGTTTTCTGATTGGGGCTCCCAAAATAACTTGTGTTCAAGTTCTATTTTTCTTTCATGTATCCCTTTCCCCATAAAGGAAGTCAGTCGGTATATAGACAGACAGACAGGCAGACAGACAGAAAGACACACACACACACACACACACACACACACACACACTCTCACACACACACTCGCACACACATATTTACACAGCCCCACAAAATACATATCTAAGCACTCACTAGTAAACATCCCAATTTAGTAAAGTCAACAAGAGGGATTTGAGTATCAGACTGTTCTTTAGTTAGTTCAGTTTTTATGGCAAAACTAATGCATTTATTTCATTTTTATGTTTGGAATATTTTGGATAACTGAATGGTTTCTTGACTTGCAAAGAAGTTAAATATCACTATCTACCATGAACAGCATATTCACTCCTTCCTAAAGAATGAAAACACATGTTGTAGTTCTTTGTTAATTGCTTACTGTTGTATGAACATTTGGATGGAAAGTAATGTTTACAAAGGTAACATAAAATACTCAGAAGTCAAATTGTAAAAATGAAAATAAAAAAGCAGTGGCATTCTAAAATAGTATATCCTAATAAAACAACAGTCTATCTGAAAATAATTGAAGACCTCATAGGACCCTTTAGAAGAAACAATTTTCATTAATAAAAAGGACAGAAAATATATTAATGAAGTATCTTAAAATAAATGTGTAGCCACAAAAATGTACAAAACCTTAGATTAAATCTTCATCTCAAAACAGCATTGCTAATTAATATATCAGCATATTCTTACATACATTTAAAAGATATACAGATTAATTTATTTCATATTTCTTAGAATTCTTCAAATCTTACACACATTTAAAATCAGTATTTAGATTTGATAGCATTGCTCTTTTAAAAAATCAAGCAGCACATTTCTTCTTAAATATCCTAGTCTTATTGAGCTGATCAGGGTGCTATTAAGAAAAGACTATAGTGTAAGAACTTTTAGGGAAGGAAGTGGTTAATAACAAGTATAGAATGGGTGGCAAAACCATTTATGATTAATGCATTATTTTATTAATGCTCAATTACCATGTGACAATGAATAGCTTATTTTATAACACCAACATATAAGATACTAAGTGACATGTCTCAGACCTATTTTCTATTAAAGTCACATTTTTGTGCATACGACTCTCTTTTTTAATATTAAAAACATTTAATCACAAATTCCATGACTGTGATGGTAAGTCTAGAAATGGGGTATTGTTGAAATTGGCTGATTTTATATATCCTACTATTTGTCTAACAAGAAAAATACTCTGTAAATTTAAATGTCATATATTAGTAAGAAAATGCAATTTATGTAGTGTTTTAGATAGATAAGTATACATTTTCAAGCATCAGCAGGGAAAAGTTAATATGCTAAGGGCTTTATCAGAAGAGATATGAATTTAAATCACTGTGCATAAAAATACTTTTTGTTATTCAATATGTTTTGGAACACTGGTATTTTATCATGCACAGAAATTAAGTTCTACAAAAAATAGCTGATTCTTTCATTAAATCAGAACCAAATTACTAATTTCAATGTTAATGGTTAGCTTTGACATATTTAAAAAGGGTAGAAGGTACTTAATAGACCTGTCTTCAACCCTGAAATGAACAACTGTTCAGGGAAATGGAATTGTTCAAAGATACATTTTCTTGCTGCCAATCTGTGAAATATAATTATTCTCTTTTAATGAATCTCTGAACGAGAAGCAATCTTTCAGAGCTTAAACAGGTAAAATATAATGATAATGGGAGCAGCTTTGTAAATAAAGGGATGAAATGGGATTGTTATTTTGTGCCATATTATGGGATAATTAAAATAACAGTGTGGCATTCATCAGCCATTTGAACTTTCTCAAAAAAGCTCCCTAAGGCTCATTTAAATAACTCATGTTTACCATTGGAGATTTAGTCTAAGACTGTCACCTTCTAACATTCGGGTTATATTTGCAGTTTACTCTGATTAACAGTTGTACTGTATAACAATCCAATAGACACTGCCTAAAACAGACACCAATCACTGCCTGAGTCTATAAATCCACAGTTTACAAAAGAAAGAGTAAAATAACTAATTCATTAAGTCAAAAGAATAATTATTTATTGTGAAGGAACTGGACTGGTGGTCTATATGAAGTGCTATCGATTCCATGAAATCAACTGACTGGATAATGTCCAAAAAATGTAACTACTAATAATAACAAAAATATAAAAACACCAGTTTTTCTCAAGTTTTCTTATTAAGTGAAAGCAAGTTGCTCTTTGTTTTGCATAATTTCAACTTGATTTTAAGAATGAGCCTTTAATATCAATGATCTCACATATGCACTAGAAAACACCACTCTTAAATTTAAGTGATTACTAATCCATTACATTTGACCCAAACTGATTTTGTGGGCTTATCAATTTTATTAAAAGAAGTTTTATTATTATACTTCAAGTCAGATTTTATTTCTAGAAGTATATTGTATGCAAAATTTTGTTTCTAGATTTATACTGTATGTCAGATTTTGAAAATCTGACTGCTGAACATGGGAAAAAGGCAATAATAATAGCCACAAGAAGTATTCCAAAAGAAACATATGAATATTCCAGAGATTGCCAAATATTGTTTCAATTGTTCTTAAAATATAAATTTATTGATATTTATGGTTTATGCATTTCAAATTTCAAGAAGACTAGCAATTTTGTGAAATTTTTATAGTGCCATGCCAAACAGAAATTTCATAAATGCTTTATAAAATATATCCTTAGAACAGTCAGGCCAAAAATGCATGGTCTTATATTTTGAAAATGAGTTTCTACGTCTATATGCCAGAAATATGTTTTATAGCTTATTTTTATTACTGTTTCATAAACTTTGCAAGCACATCTTTAAAAACATCTATAACTTTATGATCTCCAGGTAGATGATGAAATCTTCACTTGCAAACAGGAAGTCTACGGGTTCCTACATGGTGGGTGTGATGTGGGGACACACACATCTGAAGAGGTGAGAACCTAGACCTCTATGTCATATGAAGTGTTGTAAACCAGTGTCAATAGACACTGCCTAAAACAGATACCAATCACTGCCCAAGTATAAATCCACAGTTTACAAAAGGAGGAGTAACAGAACTAATTCATTAAGTCAATTTTTTAAAAAGCTGAAAAAATTGATATTTATGTAGCATTATTAAGTATGTGCTCTTATTTGCACCACCCATTCTGGAAAATTTCAAAGGAGGCAGATTAAAAACATATAATTAAGAACTCATTTTGAGACTTTCCCTTAAAGGTTACTATATAGTAAATGTTTGGATCTTTCTATTTTCAACTAATGAGATTATCATGGTATGAGTATATGCATATATTTTTGTGAAACACAACATTTCAAATACCATGATCTTTTTTTTCGTCAACAATTTTAATATACAGGTATAATAATGCAGCATGAAATCTTTTACTTGTTTCTAAATTTAATTGATTTAATCACTGAATTTTAAATGCTTGGAAATTGTTATGCTTGCCGGTATTTGAATGCCAAATACATCATCTACAGTTCTAAAATGAATGTTGTAGTTATATTTAGACAACTTAAAACACTGTCTTCTAAATTACCCTAAATAACCCACAGAAATATCTAAAAAATTATAATAATGGATGGTAAATGTCCACTGCCATCAATTTTCAGATAAGTATAACTTCACAAAGTTTAGAAAGTGGTCAAGTCTTATTATTTAAATGATCTTCGTGCAACTATCACAGCATTGCAATGCACAGCACACAGAGTAATTTTAATCTTCCAGAACTCACCATGCCCATATTAAAGATGGGGACATTAAAGCCACTAACCTTATTCATCTTCAAAGAGGAAAAAAAAGTTTGGTTAAGTTTTCACAGACATCAACTCATGTATTCTTTTGGGTCAATTGGTTTGGATTGACTGTGTTTTCCTACCCAACCCTGAGAGTTTGCAAAACGATGATGATGATGATGAATAGCTTCCCTTAATATATAGAGAAAACTGTAATAGTAAATACACTTATGGAAAATAATTTTAATTTTCCACAAATGGAGTGAATGTAGCACATTAGAAAATTATGCCAAAGTACAAGAATTAGTATTGGTAAATGGGAATGAAATCAATAAACATTTCATGAATGACATGATATATTAGTTTTAAAAATAAACTGCATGATGGTTACCTGGCTAGCTGGATCCTTATGTGTCAGATAGTCACCTAAGTTAAGGAGGTTTGAAGCAGGAAGTCCAGTTGCTCTCGGCAGTACCTCCCTTAGCTACTGGCAAATGTTTGAAACTCTAAGGATTGAATGTAATTACTTTTGCTAAGTGGTTTTCAAACATTTTAAAGAAGTCAATCTTTTCATTTTGTGGGCAAATGAAGCTCTATTAAAAAAAGCAGTAAGCAAAAAAGAACGCTAGAAGTTTAACGGTACAGATATATTTTAGAGATTTATATTGCCAGTACCTTTAGCACAATCCATCTATGAGAATAAAAAAAAGTTATTTTTATTGCAGACAATTGCAATACCCTAATCATCCTATTTTACCTTGAATTCTACATTTTGTTTTGGTTGTATGGCATTAGATATATCTTGATACAGAGAACATAGCAACTGTAATTATAAATAGTATGAACCGTGGCCAGAACATTTTACAACCCACTTGGCCTTCTAAGTCATTCTGACCTCATTACTTGACACTAAAATTTTGACTTTTATTTTCAAAGCTAAAATCATGGAATAACTGAAAATTGTTTATATTATTTGAGAGGTCTTCACTGGCTTAAAAATAATTTTCTAAGGTATTATTTTAATATAGTTTTTTAATATCATTATGATATGATATTAGTTACTGTTTCAGATATTCATTAGAAGTTCCAATTAGTCAAATGTATTTTGTTCTGCATATCTAGAACTTTGTTTCAATTTCACTTATGGATCTATATCGGCATGTTTAAATTACAAACTTGAGCTTGATATATAAGCTAGCACAAGTCTATTATTAATTTAGGGAGCTATTTAACTAATTCAAATTAATTGTGAGAAAAAATTTTCTGAGAGTGGTTGCCATTTCATTTAAAATATTGGCATTTTCACTTTCATTGACTGTTATGCACTGTTTGTTACTTGTGCCAAATAAAAGGAACTGAGCTGTCTGGCCCTTTCCATGGCAAGTGTGTTTCACCATTATCGTGATGGTGATATACCAATCTGTAAAATTATCCTCATTAAGTATGAAAGATATATTATTTCTCAAATGACCATTGCAGAGCTACAGACTTTCCAATTAATGTCACATTTATTTATATATTCATATGTATACAAATGTGTATTTGGATGGACAGATAAATCTGTTATATCTAGGTAGTCAGCTAGCTAGCTATTATCTATCTACTGAGAAGAAAGAAGAGGACGAGGAATAAAAGGAAGAGAGGAAGTTGTTTCTGTCTGGTAACAATTTAATTATTGGAGGATCACTAATATGATTAAAGTTTTTTGTAAAACACACTACTAGTGTGTTTTTATTATAGTTATTTTTATTGTTTCAAAATATGGCAATAATGAATTTGAACCGAGTTCTTACAGAGACTCTGAAGAATTGCAGTTATAACTCAATGAAATACCATTTGAAAAATAATGGTTTAGCTGAAGGCCTATATTTCTTTTCAAATGCAAATATCTGTACTTTCATATGCAATCAGTCATTTATACATTAATGTGAATGAATTTATTAGACATCTTTCTGAGGCCTAGATTTAATTCAGAAAAGAGGGAAGTAAAGATGAACTCAGCAACTGAAAGAAATGGAAATAGTTGAATATTAAGGCTAAGTACTAAAGACCTATGGGCTACTTCACAACTGTACTTAAAGATCACTCTCACACACACACACTCACTCATAAACACACCACACATATAAATGCATAAATATATACATATATGGTGTGTGTCAAACACCCTTTTATACTAAAATAAAGAAATATAACAGAAAACGAAGGACAAATCCACGAAGAAAATGCCTATTGAAGTAAATGGACATGAGTACGAATACATTTCAAAAGTGCATAAAATTATTTTAAGGGGCCTCCCTGGTGGCTCAATGGGTTAAGCGCAGCACTATGAAGCTATACAGAGCCACTGCACCATGAGTTCGATCCCCAGCCAGAGAGATTCCCATACAGTGCAGCAGACCTCTCCTGTCTCGCCTGCTTCTCTCCCCAGCAGTGTATTTCAGCCAATCTGGCTGTTCTGATCCCCACTCTGTCTCTGGTGAATCCTCTCACCACCCCACAACTCTGGCCTACACCCCAGCTTGTATGCATAAATAAATAAATCTTTAAAAATAACTGTTTTAAAATATTCTGCTAGAATAATGCCGGAGTCAGTAGCTGAGTAGTGAGAATCAATTGAGATATATATGCAAAGGATATGCCAAATGTTGATACATAGTGACCAAATTAAAAAAAACAGAAAATTAATATATATATAATATACATAAAGTTCTTAAAATTATATGCATTATATTATTATGATTTATTCTCCCTTACTTCCTCTTTTTCTCCTTCACTCCCTCCTTCCCTCTCTCTTTTTTTTTTTTTTCTTTCCCTCTCTCTCTCATTGTTTCCCTATGGAGGGAAAGCAGAGATTTTGGTTTGATCTGAGTACAGTCCTTGAACTAATTTTAATACTTTCAAATACTTTATTAACCTTCTTAGAAATCTACTAATTTTAGGTTTAAATGCAATGCTATTCAGAACAACTCCTAAAATTAATAAATGACACCGATTTCCCCTTATTTTAAAATTAACACAGCATAAACCTGCTTAATTTTTATGTATTTTTTCTTCAAAAAACCTGTATCGTAAACATAAACAGTGTTGTAAACTAATCAATTCCTCAAAAAAACCCAATAAAACATTTTATTCCATGTTTTCATAAAATTATATTTATTATGATTATAAATCTTTTTAATTAACATGGGGTAAACTTCCTTGTACTAAATCACTGGACTCTTTGGGATTTACCTCTTTAGGATTACCTCTATATTTTAGGGACATAAAAATCTTCTGTCATTGGCAGGTTTTAATGAGCACTTCTTTCAAGGGAAGAGCTAATACTGTCCACGTCAATCTTTATCATCCTCATTCATGGTCACCTAATTCCACATGACAGAAGTCACTGTATCTTACTGAAACCTGAAGTTGATAACTGATGATATCAAAACATAATGCTATTTTCTGCCACCACCATGCCTACCAGTCACACTCACTTTTATTTAAAAAATTGTTTATTTTTACTGGGTCCTTAAGGCTGTAACCTCTTCAAATTTTGCTACATTGAGCTGATCCAATATATTTTCTTGGATGTTGAAAGCTATTTTGAATTAAATTTTTACTATGTTGGAATAGATACTTGTTTCCATAAACTACTTTTCTCGGGGATTAAAAAGAATACATAATTAAAATTATAAGAAAGTTAAATTTTATTTAGTAGAAGGATTTTAATTTTGAAAAGTGTTACAAGTCTTTTTAATTTAATAAAGGTATTCTTGAAGGTAAAAGCAATGTTATGGATAATGCACACAAATTACTGAGGGATGATCAATTATTAAAATATTACCAAATTGATATCTTTGTTCATAAAAATCCATCAACAAAAGATAGTTGCTATGTCTAAGTATTACAAGGGAGTTGAAAATTTTGAACCACACTATGCTATTTTGTGATTCTTTTGCTCTCTGTTTTCTAGGCCTCCTACTTTATAGTTTTCTGAAAAATAGTACCAGATAGGCAAAATTTATTGTGGGGAACTTAAATATGCCATTATATATGGTAATTAGATCAAGACCTTAATTTAAGTTAGCTTCAATGACATATCCTGACTAAAGAAAGCGGAGAATAAAAATTCTTGCTACACAATCTTAGAAAAACGCCTTAATCAGACCCTTATATGGCATCTCAAACTTCCTGACCAAGATGATCTCGTTGCAGAGGAACTTACCATACAATATATCCTGAATTATCTTCTACTAAACAGCCACAAAAATTTTATTTCTGTGGACAAAGCTACATTCGAAAAAGGAGAATAAAAGATAAAAAAAATCATATGCAAAACGTTGTCACCTTATACATGAGTTTAGAATCCATTTTGTTATAACTTGATTGCTTTTGCATATGTGATATGTTAATAAAACTTACCTTGACTTGCAAACTTCAACTCTTTGGCATCTGTAACTGTGGGTCTTTTGTCAGACCCTTTTTTCTCTATTCGACGATGGCTACGTCTTTTCTTTGACTCTCCCCAAAGATTGGATCCTCCATGCATGCTTGGTATGTTCAAAATAGCAATACCTTCCAGAGAGATGTTTATTAAATCTATCTGTACTCCATCACACTGATCAGAAAAAAGAAAAGAACAAAAACAGTAAGATATTTCATCTTTCTTTCCTTGATTTCTTATTTGTATTTCCTTGTCTTTGAATGGACTTTTCAAAACAATAATCCCATCATTTCTAAATAATCTTTCAAAAACACGTAAATGGTTTCTGTAAAGGTCAATATAAAGGCTAAAGTGGCTACTGACATTAACTAGTTATCACTAACAAACCTTAAAAATGATCAAGTAAGATCATTAGTGTATCTTTGCTTACAGAAACCTTTAGAAGGAACATATATAACCAGCTGGGAATTTCAATATATTGCAAAGAAGATGATTCTGGGAAGCTTGGTCAGATTTCAGAGACTGCCTCCTATTTAGAATATATTGCAAGGGAGTATTGGAGGGAAGCTGAAAAAAAAAATCATAACTCAGAGCCTCATTTTTGTAGGCAGAGAAAGAAGCTTCTTAAGAGACTTTTGAGAAAATTAAAATAGAAAACATAAATTAAAGAACTCTGAATTACACTGGAGTGACAAGTGTGCATTTTTGGATTAGATTAAGTTCTATCGAAGCTGCGCATCAAAGGCAATAAGTGGTAATTGCCCAGATGAATATGGAGGACCATGCAGGCTGAGGGAAATGCCAAGAGTAGCAGTATGATCAATCTCTAACCCACCATTACTTTATACCAGATATAACAATAGATGGAAAAATAAAACAACTAGACAATTTTGTTTTGGTTTGGTGATGATATCCCTTTATTCTGAAAAATATAAAAATTACCAACAGACAATACTTTGATATATTCAGATTGGCTACTTTTAATTTTCTGCATTTTCTGTTCATTTCCTGGGATGCACATGTGTGGAGAATCACAAGACGATATAACATTTTGGTATTATTACAATTTACTCTTTCAAATTTTCTAAAATGGTAGTCATTACAATTATATGCCAGTAATATCCCCAACTTCAACTATAAGCCAATATGAGAAAAGAAGTACACAATTAGCACTTTGCTTTACAAATAACTTTGTTAGTGATATTTAATTCATAAGCTGAAGTATATCTGTGGAATTGATCTATTTGCTATGTCTTATTAGAGAAAAATCACTGATACTAACTTCATCATTCTCTATGGTAATCATGGTTTTGAACCTAGAAGAGATAATGCTCCATCCAGACGATTAAAAAAAATTTTTTCCAGATTTGCCTCATCATACTGAATCTAAGACTGCACCTTGTTCACTAGCATATAAAAACAGTGAAAGCAACACATCTTGAGTCCACTTGGCAAGGCTCAAAATAAATTCTAGAGAAAGTGACAAGTTTTCATTCAATTTGTTTCAGTGAGGGTGAAACCAAGGTCTAGATGATGACCCCCCCCCAAAAAAAATAAAACAAGCGATTTTTTTCCTTCCTTTTCATGTATTAAATTAAGATGATTTCTTTTTACCAAAGAATTCTGCTCATGTGTATACTCACTTACCGCTATATATTCTAGATAAACAGATATTAATTTCATAATTAAAAGTAATCTTGTGTAAATACCCTGCAGGCCTCAATGAATCAAACACATACTGTGTGTCAGGCCTCCCACTGTCTTCAAGTGGAATGTACTGGCTGGATAATTAGATAGTACATATTTTTTAACCTTATTTGCATGCATATTATATCTTTTGCACACTGACAAGCAGCAGTAACAACAAAAGTCAGATTACCACAGGGAATTCCCACAAAGAAGTCTTCATTCCTTATAATTTGCAGCCTAAATTAAAATAATTTGATCTTTGACAAGGATGAAATGTCAAGCAGAAGGGGGTCCTCTACAAGCCACGGCCTGTGGCTTCTGAAATCTGCCTAATTTATGTCAGTCACTTCTTAATACATATTTAAGTATTACACGAAAAAGATGATAAATATGCAATCTGACACCTTTGGTATTTCCCTGCTGTTAATTTATAAAGGTCTGGCTTCCCCCAAACTGACTAAAATCATTTAAATAACAGAAGAATTGTGAAATAAGCTGGCGTTAGGGCCTGGCTTCCATTTTCACTCAATATTGAACACAGCAGGTAGTACACTAAGACAATTATTTGACTAGGCCTTAGAATCCCACTGTGACAAGTTACTTTCAGAGTTAGTAAAGGAGTATTCCTTTGTTCATCTGCAGAAAAAGAGAGCATGTTGCAAATAGTTTTTTTTTTTTAATTGAACTAGAAGAGTTACATGTGCCAGTTGAAAAACATTGGTTTTTATACATGGTATTATTCATGTTTTCATTTCTCAGAGTCTGATCACGTGTAGTATTAAGGAAACAGAAAAAGCAGTGCTCTGAAAATTAAAAAAAAAAAAAAAAAAAAAATCCTCAAGGAGCCCCAGAGAAGGACTGAGGAAGAACACTGAGGTCCCTACGAGAGCAGGACAATGTACTCACATAAATTGCTATTTATTAATGATCTGTTTCCACTAGTTCTTGGCCCCAGGCTACCTTCCTCTGTTTGCTTTAGCATTATGTTCATTAGCCTGGAAATTTTCAGGGCTAGTTCTGATGGAGACCAGGAATTGTAGCACACCAGTTGAGTGCATGGAAATAAAAGCAGAGGTGAAGGCTATGAAATATAAACAAGTTATAATACTGTGTCAGATAACATTTTCATCCGCTGTGAAGATTTATGATTTTTAAAAAGGTAGCTACAGAGGAAAAGAATATAAAAGCTTAAAAGCTAACAGCCTTGGTTAGTCAATAAATCCTGAATATTTTTATTACGTAGAAAAAAGGTTGTTAACATATAGTAAGACTGATTTTTTTATACAGTGCAATGCTGTGATGTCATTGTCCTCTTTTCAGTTTTAAAATGGAAGATCTTATTTTAGAAATAAATTTACCTAAAAGAAAAAATGATGTTTTAAATTGTTTTTGCCAATGCACTTTAGTCCTAGTTTACGAATATATCTTGCATCATACTATATAGAGATTTTAGACCAAGTTTTTATCTGTGAATTCAGCGTGTCAGATCCAGTTAACATGTCATTTAGTAGGAAGATTCAAAACTTGTGAAGAACTTTGGACAACTGTGTGGATAATAAATTTGATAAAATATGATTAATGGTAAACTATATTTTTTTTTTCTAAAGTGAGTCTAATTCTATACCAAGATCAGATAAAAATAGTCATAATTTTACTCAATGAAACATAAAAACACTGCCTTGTTTATTACATAAAATAGCAAGGATTAAAATGACTTATCTAAATCTAGTTTCAGAAGAGGTTTTACAAAAACATGCAATTTGTAAGAAAATTGTACTTCTGCAGAAAGTTACAGCAGTAAAGCTACCAATTAAATGGACACCTACATATAAAAGAATTAATAGTATCTTTTCAATATTTGAAGGCTGAAGTGCTTTTAATTTCCCTGTGATTAAGCTCCATATTTTTGAAAGGCATCTTATACATTTCATCTACCAAACCTTTGTGATATAGGAGTTTGGAACACTCCTTTTAGGTTATATTAGTATTATATGGAAGTCTAATGAAGGAGATGGAAGTGCCAATTGTAGATATCTCAGCTGTCATCAATGATAGCTCAATAAAAAAAGAGATCCCTTGGAATATAATCACACACAAAAAGGAGAGATCCACATGTTGTTAATCCACTCATTTGCCATTGGGCATTTAAACTACAATTATAATTTAACTACTGTAAACAGTGCTGTAATGAACATAGGAGTGCATAAATCCCTTTAAGTGTTTTTATATTCTTCAGTAGATACTTAGGAGTAGAATTGCTGAATTGTATTGCTGATCTATTCTTAATATTTTGAGAAACCTCTGTACTCTTTTCCTTAGGAGCTGAACTAGTCTACATTTCCAAAAATATTATACAGATTTCCTTTTTTCTCCCCATATTCTTGCCAACATTCATTCTTTCTGTATTTTTTGATATGGGCCATTCTTACAGGTGTGAAGTGATATCTCTTTATAGTTTTGATTTGTATTTCCATGATAATAAATGACGAGCACATTTTCTTATGCTTGTTGGCCATCTGCATATTTTTTTTGAAAGGTGTCTATTTAGATCTTCTGTTAATTTCTTGGACTGTTTTACTTTATTTATTTATTTTGTTGTTATTGTTGAGTTATATGAGTTCTTTGTAGATCTTAGATATTAATCCTTTGTCCAGTATATAATGTGCAAATATTTTCTCCGATTCAGTAGGGTGTCTTTTCCTTTTAATGATAGTTTCTTTCACTGGGCTGAAAGTTTTCAGTTTGATGTTGATCCATTTGTCTATTTTTGCTTTTGTTTCCCTGGCCTTTAAAATCCACTTCCAAATGACATACCTGATGCAAATGTCATACAGTCTTTGTCTATGTTTTCTTCTAAGTATTTAATAGTTCAGGTGTCACATTCAAGAATTTAATCCATTTATGAGATCACCTTTATGTATTGCATGAAACAGTGGTTTAGTTTCATTCTTTTGCACTTGGCTGTCCAGTTTTCTCAACACCAGTTGTTGAAGAGATTTTCCTTTTTCCTCTGTGTATCACTGGCTCCTTGGTTGTAGATTAACTCTCTGTTTAAGTGTGGGTTTATTTCTGGGCTCTCAAATCAGTTCCATCAATCTGTGTATCTGTTTGTACTCTAGTATCGTATTATTTTTATTATAGTAGCTTTGTAGTGTAGTTTGAAGTCTGGCAGTGTGATGCCTCCTTTCTTCTTTTTTGTCAGTATTGCTTTGGCTTTGGGGGTCTTTCCTGATTCCATATAAATTTTAGTAATCCTTGATCTACTTCTTTGAATAATGCCATTTAACTTTGCCAGAGATTGCTCCGCACTGAATCTATACATTTCTTTAAATAAGATGTCCATTTTGAAAATGTTAATTTTTCCAATCCATGAGCAGGGAATATCTTTCCATTTACTTGTTTTTTTTTTCTTTTTAAAAAAAAAAAGTCTTACAGTTTTTATTGCACAGGTCCTTCACTTCCTTTGTTAAGTTTATCCCTAGTTGCATAAGTATTTTTTTTTTAAATGCAAGTAAAATGGGATGTTTTCTTCATTTCTTTCCCTTGAAGTTTGTTGTTTGCCCATACTACATAACAAATTTTTGTATATTGATTTTTGTACCCTCACTTCACTGTACTAATTTATTGTTTATGATAGTATTTTAGTGGCATCTTTAGAGTTTTCTAAATATTTTTCTGTTTAATCTGGATTGTTATTTTTTAATCTTTCTCTTGCCTAATTGCTCTAGCAAGGACTTCCAATACTGTGTGGTATAATAGTAGTGAAAGTGGATATCTGTCTTGTACCTGGTTTTGGGGTAAAATTTTCAACTTTTAACCACCGAGTTCTAATATTATTGTGGGTTTGTTATATATGACATTTATTACGCTGAAGTATGTTCCCTTTTTCCCCATTTTTAAAGAGTTTTTATCATAAATGAATGTCAAAAACTTGTCAAATATTTTCTCTGCATATATTGATATGATCATGTGAATTCTGCTTTGCCTTTGTTGATATGTGAATTGTATTGATTGATTTGAAGATGTTGAAACTTTCTCCCATCCTGAAATAAATTCCACTTAGCTCATGATCCTTTTAATGTATTGTTCAACTCAGTTTGCTGAAATTTTGTTGAGGATTTTGAATTTATGTTCATCAGGGATACTGTTTTATAGTTTCCTTTTTTGTGATGTCTTTTGCTCCTTTTGCTATCAGAGTAATATTGGTCTTATAAAATATGCTTGTAAGAATTCCCTCTTCCTCAAATTTTTGGAAGAGTTTGAGAAGAATAGGTATGAGTTTGACTTTGAAGCTTTAATAGAACTCGCTAGTAAAGCCATCTGTTCTAAGTTTTTGCTTGTAGAGGGACTTTTGAACAGTGTTTTAATTTCCTTATTTGTAGTTGGTATATTCAGGTTTTCTATTTCCAGGGAAAAATTTGGATATGATGAATATATTGACTGAACTTATGATTTTGCTGGTGTATATATGTCTCCAAATTAATCAAGTTTTATGAATAATATATACACACTTTTCTGAATCTCAAACATGCCTAAGTAAAGTGACTTAAAAAAAGAAGATTGTTCATTCCCATTCCCCTCCACAATATGCTGTTTTGCCAGGGTTATGACTAGGCCAAGACTCTCCAAATACATGATCAAAGAGCAGCCAGGATGATTTGATACAGTTATGCATAGACTAAGTTGGAAAACTGTCTTATTGGTTTTAAAACCCTGTGCTTTACATGTTGCTTGGCAATAAGAATTTAGTCCTTCAAAGTCTGCTAATTTACTTTGTATCCTTGACATTCTTCTTGTTGTTTGTTAACCATTGAGATCAGCTAGGTTTCACAGAATTATTAATGATTAAGACAAATTTCAGTATTGTTATATTAACATTCTTAGTCTTAACAGTTTTCATCCTTCCAAGACTCACTGAGAACCAAAGACTTAAATACTTTGGAGAAAGGACTGAACTTTGCCTCATACAAGGAATAAATTAAAAAATTCTTGAAATTTATATCTATGCATCCCAAAATTTAATAACAAAACTTTGCTTTTGGTATATATTCTTGAACTTGTAAAACTTTGCATTTTATTTTTTATTTACCTTTTAAACAGAGAATAACTGAAATTATAAAATCAAAACTTTCAACTTGATTTTCCTCCACATATAATGAATATCTGTAAATATGATATAATGCAATACAATATGTAATACATACTATACACACCTAATATTTGATACACAATATATCTTAATATATTATAATACATGTAATATACTACATGTTATATAGAGAGGCATGTTATATATGACACAATATATAACATACAGTATATTCTATTACACATACATATTACATATATCAGCACTATATATCATATTATATATAACCTATAATAATAATATGGCTATATAATCACCAGTTGATTTATTTCCTTATATATTAACATTTTGGCAGCAACATACATTTTGTTCTTATGTAATTAAAGAAATGCTCATCTCCTTATCTCTGCTGTGGAGATACATAATAGAATCTCTCCAATTCATAGAATTTTTACTAAAACTAAATGTGGAATAGTTTAATAGTATATAAATCTTAACTGTTATTATTATCAACTATTATCTGAGGATATTCATATGATTTCAAATATTCACTCCTCTTGGGGAAAGCTTTTATATGAAAGACAAATGTGAAATAATGGGACAAAAAGCAGATGATATATTTTGAAGAAGTTGAAAATAAAATATACATTCATTACTGAGGTACTCTCGTACTAAGTGGTTTTATTCTCCTCTATATATTTTTCAAACCATAGTGGTATAATTTTAGGTCAAATAGGAAGCAACAGCAAACAGAATCAAATTTCCAAATTGCTATTTTTGTTATATTTAATTATGAAGTAACCTTGAGGGTAGATAGGCGCATTCTGCTAATATGATAAACTGGATTCATTAAAAAGTGAGTAGAGAAGCAGATTTTACATTACCATCCATATACACAAACTCTCTCTCTTGTTTAAAAAAACATAGACATCAAGTTTTAGAACTGAGATAAATACATAGAATTATAACAGTATTTCAAGATACGCAACAATAGCATGGGGAGTAAACAATTAGTGCTAGTTCTAATTTGTAAAGGCTATTATAGTGTCATCAGAATAAGTCAGTAAATGCAGAATTGGGAAGACAGACCTGAAAGGCAAGTAGGATCCTGACCCTAGAAAGAATGACTTAGTTCAGTTCCCTAGATTCTTGGGGTGAAAATTCTAAAGAGCTGTTCTATAATATATAAAACTCCATGTAAAAAAAAAATCTTTCATTTTTATTATTTATAACCTTAATGTTTACCACATTTATTTTCTTCAAATATCCTTCAGTATATAACCTTTTCCTTGAATATATTTTCATTTTATAGCACATATAATATTATTCTATAAATCAATGTTTTGGCTTCCTTTTAATTAAGACCATTTTTTTTAGGGAAATTAAAAGTTCATTGTAAAACTGAAAGCAGACATAGAGATTCTCCATATACCTGTTGCCTTCACATAAGTCTCTCTCATTATCACCATCTCACAGTATAGTGGTACATTGGATAGCATTTATAAATTTACATTAACACATCATTATCACCCTAAATCCCTAATTTAAAGTATGGTTCACTTTTGGTTAAATCCATTCTGTGGCATTAAAGAAATGAATAATGCTATTTATTCATCATCATAGTATCATACAGAACATTTTCATGACCTTACAAATTCTCTGTGTTCCACCGATTCATTCCTCCCTTCTCACCACCCCTGATCTTTTTACCGTCTCCTTTTTTTTAAATATATATTTTTATTGTTATGTATATCTTTTACATTTTGTATTCCCCTTGGGTAGCCTCCTTTTAATTGTGTTACTTTTTCCAGAATGTTATGTATTGGAATCATATCATGTACATTCTATAGATTGACATCTTTTACTTAGGAATATGAAATATAAGTTTCCTTTATGTTTTCTCATGGCTTTATAGCTTATTTATGTTTAGTGCTAAGTACTCTTACATTGTTTGGATCTACCACAGTTGATTTATCCATTAATCTACTGGTTGCTTTCAAATTTTGGCAATTATAAATTTGTTATAATCATCCACATGCAGATTTTTGTATTGACATAAATTTTCAACTCCTTTGAGGATATATCAATAAACATGATTGATGCATCATATAGAAATAATGTGTTTAATTTTGAAAGAAACCACTAACTCTCTTCCAAAGTGACCACCAATTTTATATCCCACCAACAATGTATGAGAGTCCCTAATGTGTCACAACCTCACTAGCACTTTATGTCTTTAGTATTCCAGATTTTGACCACTCTAATAAGTATGTAGTGGTATCTCATTATTGTTTTCACAGTTAACAATTCTATATTTCTCTTATAATTTATGATGTGAATATCTTTACATATTCTTATTTGCCAACTGTATATTCTTTTGTTAAGATCTTTGGCCTATATTTCAATGGGATTGCTTGTTTTCTTTAGTTGAGATTTATGTTCTTTGAATACCAGTCATTTATCTGCTGTGTCTTTTACAAATACTTTCTCTTAGTCTATGACTGGCTACTCATTTTTTCTACATTTTCCACAGAGCAGAAATTTTAGATTTAGTGAAGTCCAGCTTATCAATTATTCTGTCATGGTTTCTTTGGTAATATATCTAAAATGATATGTCCATAACCAAGATCATCTAGGTTTTATTTTATTTTACCTTCCAGAAGTTTTATAGTTTTGCATTTTACATTTAGGTTTGAGATCTATTTTTAGTTCACTTTTGTTAAGGTTTTTTTTTTTTAATGTGTATATGATATCTAGTTGTTTTAGCACATTTGTCTAAAAGAACTTCTTGCTCCACCACAAATAAGAGACATTCTACGGGAAGAGGAAGGAAGAGAGACTAAAACAGGGGAGAAAAACACACAAGGGACTACGGTGATGGTTCACAGGTGAATTGGTGGTGGGAAACCTACAGGGGATATACAATAATATAAAGGATAAAAATTAAATTAAAAAAAAACAGTAAAAAAAAAGAACTTCTTGCTCCATTGTATTTTATTTTCTCTTCCATCAAAGATCAACTGATGATATCTATGGGGGTGTAGTTTGGGGGTCACTATTGTATTACATTGATCTGTCTAGTCTTTCACCAATATCACATTACTTTGAGTAATATAGCTTTATCGTAAATCCTGGAATCAGGTAGTATTAGTCCTCCAACTCTTCTTCTCCTTCAAAAAATGTATTGGCTACTTTGTGTCTTTTTACTTTTCACATAAAATCAGTTTGTTGATATTCACAAAATAATTTTTGGGGATTTTGATTGGGTTAAATTGAATTTACAAGTCGTTAAGAACTAACATGTTGGCAGTATTGAGTTTTCTAGTACATGAAAAAGGAATGTCTCTCCTAGATGTTTTTTTTTTTTTTTCTCAACCTGTGTCCAGTGGTAGAATAAGGTAAGGAGGGGTAGAACAGGCTTCAGAGCGTTTATCCTGTACTCAGTAGCCACACTTTCACTTTTTTTCAACTTTGCCTTCTGCTATAAATTTTCATTGTGCATAGGTTTCTGAGGGTAAGGGATACTCAAAACTCACTATATAAATAATATTTAAAAGTATTTGAAGCTAGAGATTTTAGAATGTCTATAGTATGCATTGAATATATAACTACATTGTTTTATATTGCTACACACAAACATATATATATATATATATCATTATAGGGGTATGTATGTAAAAACATATACACACATATATCTTCAAGTATAGTAATCAAAGAAAGTTCACATTGGGCCAAAACGCTTCACCTTTTCTGATTATATTCCTTTTCAGCATTATAATATGATTTAGTCATGAAGAACTTTTTCCATTCCATGGCCAAAATGGTCTAAAAAGGCTACTGTCTGAAATAGTACTACTTTGCTGTTATTATTACTAACAGTAATTAAGATTGCTAAGATAACAAAAACCCTACTGAGGTCACTGTGATCCCATGTGGTCCATAAGTACTTCTGATTGCCAAACTTTTTACCTGAATATATACCACTTAAAAGTTCTGTCTCAGAAGGTAAGTTATGCATTTACTTTATAATTTAATTTAAAGAGTACTGAATCCAATAGTTCCCAATTCATAGCCACTAGTCATTAGGCGTTCATATTTTTAAATTCTGCCCTTTGGTTTGATTTACCACATATCAAAATGTAACTTTTCCTTTAACCCCCCCAAATCAATAAAACTAAGTCATTTGCTTTTATAATCCATTTCCAAAAATATTTAGTCCTACAGTGTCTATATATTTTGGGTAGGCTTATTTGCTCCATTTTTTTTTAAAGTATATCTTTTCTTGCTATCTTTACTCTCTCTTGGCATTTCCCCTTCCTGTAAAGGTAATGGGGAAACAGCAACCTTGGGAACTAAGAAAATCTAGCTAATGAGTGGGAATGGAATGGAAAAGTATATTTTTTAACCTTTATTCATGAAAGTAAGTACAATTTCAGTGAACTGTTTTTAAAGGTTATAAAACACTGAGACCTAAAAATAATAACTTTTTTTATGTATCTTGTAACATTTTTTTTCTTCACCTACTTTCTTTTATGTTAAGTTTTTCTATCCACACTATGCCCAGTACCTTCTCCATAGATTTCTAAAGCTATATCTCACCTCTCACTCTTTTATACTATATTTAAACAACTCATACCCAAACTTAACTTTATCCTACTATTTCAGATAGTAATAGATTCACAAGAGGAACAGAAAAATTAATATTTAGAATCTTGGGTAAAGCTATACAAATTGCACAGAGTATAATCATTCCAATGTAATCAAACTCGTCATTTCATAAAATAAAAAAAAATGAATTTTTCTTACTTCTATTTCTACAGATTCATGTAGTTTCTTGCAGGTGGCTGAGAAAGTTTCAGAGGTGCCAAACTCAAAATACCAAAATTTGTTCTTCATTCTGAAAAAAAGGAAGCAGGTTAGAGTATTATTTATAACAAGAAAAAAATTTTAATAGGATAGTTCCGTCTTGTATTATAAGTGATAGAAAAGATTTGAGGACATGTACCATCCATAATGTAATAAATGATCACATAATTTTCAAAGCTTAAATGTTGATGTCAAGTTGTAGAATTATATCTGAGGGGCTCATAGCAAGTGTTGATCTGACAGTTTTAAATATATCTTTGACTTTTTCATAAACGGGTTGCTCAGATTTAAACCTATCTATCTATCTATCTATCCATCTATCTATAATGTGTATGTATATGTATATATAGACACACACAGACATATATCAGTATTTTGAGTCTCAGCATGTGTTTAGACAGTATGATTTTGGGGCAGCTCTTTAATCATGAAGAGGAAAAAAAAATGGGCTTTTCATGAAAAATAAAATCCCTAAGCTTAAATATACTATTTTTTTCCAAGATGAATGTATTCACTGGAAATTGGCATAATTGAATAGTGCATTAAAAAGGAAAAAAAAAGTCATTATTCATATAGACAAAATTTAGTAATTTTGGTACAATTATTATTGTAAAAAGATATCCTCCTTTATATGACTAATAGTGGGGAATTATAACACGGCATGAGTGATATAAAGAAGTAATAAAACATTTTTATCAATATAACAAAAGATTCAGAGAAAATAGTTTAAATTTTTTAGTATTAATCTGGAAATATAATTTGCAAAATATACTTTTTCTCATGATCCAATAACCATATCATTGGTTCTTTGTATCAGACAATTATATTTATCATCATTTAATGTAATTTTACAAAGGTTGACTAGAATTTTAGAATACGCATTATTGGATTTAAATATTCATTCTTATGAAAAAAAATACAGATTTTTAATTACACATATTCTAATATGGCATCCTGACTTCAATTATAAAAAAATACAGGTAAAATGAGATTGTGTTTTCATACATGAAAACAAAACAAAAAGAAATTGTTAATGCATTCAAACATCTCTCACATCAAATTTTTTTTGCTTATAAATAACAGTACGTGCTTTTCATATTAGAACATAAAATATTCCAACAATTAAAAAAATCTGGCAAGAACCATTTACTGAATTCCTTAGTTATATAATTAATTATTCTATTAATAGATATTATTAGTTATTATTAGCCAATTATGCTCTCATTAACTATAGAAAATGTAAGCTAGTATAGTGATTATTACTATGCTGTGCTGAATCAAGCTCTCTAATATGAACTTGCAAATTATAAAAGTGATCTTATCTATACATATTAAATAATACTTAGCTTCATTCAAGGTTTTATTTGCTTACAAAATTTTTATTAGCCCTTCTTGTATCAATTACCATATTCAGGGAAGTATTATGAATATCAATGAAGGTTTCATGGGGATTTTAGCACAATGAATTCTTATCCTTTTTTAGAAAATATTTCTTAGGTGATGGCCTGGAATAATACATATCTAATTAAAAAAATAGATTGTAGCTAGTTTGACAGCAGTAAATATTTATTACCAAAATCTGTGAGCCTGAGCCTATGTGCACATCAACTTTATAGAATAAAAGTATTTTTGCAAATTTACATGCTGGCTGAAGTTATGTAAAATAAAAAAATCATTTTGATGAAAAATATATCATTCTGTAAATTGAGAAGAAAGTGTTGGTCTGTATGAGGTTGTCTCAAGACAAACCGAGAATAATAATTAGTTGATGTTCTGTGATAATTTGGAATTGTCTTTCTACATACAGCAAGTTTTCTACTAATTTTTTGTGTTGCCTTTTCTCTGGACCTTCTCAGTTTCATTTATTCATTCAACAAATGTATAGTGAAAACATTCATTTCAATATGTTACTATGTTAATTTCTAAAGATATAAATATAAGTGCAATTTTGACTTCAAGGAGCTCAAAATGTTGTAAGATTTGGGGTATGCACAATAGTAATAAATTAAATGAAATAAGAACAAACCATTTTGGAACTGCACTACATTGAATCAATTACTGTTATGTGGAAGAGTTCAAAGGGTTTTAGAAGAGAAGGTGAGATTACAGTCAGTAAGTAGGAAAGCAGCAAAGGCTGAAGATGAGACAATTTTTCGGAGTATTTAGGAGTGTAGTATGACTTCGCAGAAATGCTCAGACAGACTAATATGCTGTGTTTCAGAACGTGCATGCCAAGGTAATGGATTCAGTGTTGCTATTAAAGATTAACACAGAGCAAAGAAGTTTAATTTGAAATGAAGTGATGTGGTCACCTTTGTTTTATGGACAAATGCGTAGAAGAAATGAATAAGGAGTCTGGAATGTTGAAATGCTGCTGTTGTTGACAGAAATATAGCTGTTGGAATAGAACAAACGAAATAAAACGGAGGACCTAAACCAAGTAGCAAGAGATTGGAAATGTTCAATGCAAGAGACACAAAAGAAGAGAATCAATAGGGACTAGTGATACTAGATTGTTCTGATTTCTGCATACCTAAGTTATCTCTGAATGCATATGTAGCAAAAGCATAGCATCAGTCCAGCAAAAGAAGGGCTGTGAGTTTATATTTTGACAATTTCTATTACCTAATATATATTGTAATTTGAAAATTATGTATGTATATATGTGGCTTGTGATTGCACATAAATAATTATTCCTTCTTTCTCCAATTCTGTTCATCATAATTCTCCAAACCTTAATTAGAATGTTGATTTTATATGTACTAGCCAAGATGTACTCATTTTAGCAAATGTATCACAAAAAGCAGAAATTCTGAGAATTTACATTCAGTCCTTTATTCACCATATTAGTTAGCATTACTGCTCATGTGCAAAACTGCTTTAAATTCCCCATTATTACAACCATTTTATGTTTCACTTAGCTAAATATATGGAGGTAATAAAAAGCACATAGAATCAGATTCCACATGACAAATTAAAAGCTGTTAAATTTTATTTTTTTCAACCAAACTACTCTTTAGGTTGTAGAAATGAAAAAAAAAAAGCACATTTTAGTAGCATGTATTCTATTTATTTTTATGGCTCACATTAGAAATGATCGAAATAATTCAAACTCAAATTTGTCAGAGAAAACATTCATCTTAGGACTTTAAGAATAGGTAACTGAATATTTGACTCACTATGAAATAGTCACACAAAAGTCAAAGTTACTGTGTTGTTACGTTTCATGATTGTAGGTGTTATGTCCTAACAAAAAGTCATTTATAGTCTTAAAAATTTTAGTTATTAATATACTAAAAATTATTTCAGTTAATTTAATTGCAAGTGTACAGGTTTCAATTTAATATTTAAAATACTTGGTTACCAGATGTTCTGGTAAAAATAAAGAAATTAGCTCCCATGTAGCAGACATTTCCTTACTAACAGTAATTGTGTTTCTTTTACATATCCTCAGGGAAATGTGTAATAGCAGAGACTGTTCGTACAAAAGTATAATTCCTGCAATTATAAAATACAGTTAATATTTAGTTCTTCAACTACTAAATGTTCAAGTAAGTCACTTAATTTTTAACAATATATTTTCTTGGAAATTTTCTTCCTGGCTTACATGTTTTGTTTTGTTTTGACTTTTGTCTGCTATGTAATGCTAATGTAGCAAAGATAAAACAGAACAACAAGCAATATATGAATTGTTAGTACATTTCCCAAACTGAATACCAAAGAGCCTAATTAGATGTGAAACTCTTTTCTAACAAAGATGCAACATAAAGGGGTGAAACCACCACACTTATCTTCCCATTGAAAACTCAAGAGTCATAAACACACTCAATTTTAATTCAGTACAATTACACTTAAAAGTCCACTTTTTACCTCACATGTGAATTTCCACATTATTTTAATGCATTTAGTGGTGATACAGAAAAAAAGAAGTTCATAATATGTGTAAAACTGAAAAGTACACTTGAATCCTACCTTGAAGTATCCTTAATGAAGTGATTTTATACTTATTGTATGGATGAAATGTTTATTGTGTAAGAAGATAATTTTTTTTAAATGAAAGCAAAAACATTGTCCTAAGTAGTTTGGTTAAAATAGAATTTAAAAAAATAATTTATTTTTACTCATTGATGTTTCAGAATTCTCATCTTTTTAAATTATCTTTCTTTCATTTTGTCCTGTTATGAAAGTGTTTCAATAGTCACTTAAAATCTGGTTTTAAAATTATTTTTGCATAAAGAACAATATTTCTAACAATCCAATCACTCTGTTCCAATAATAAAACTCAGTCTCACCATTTGATGCAATAACCTAGAAATAGAGCAGGACTTTTGAACTTGGCTAACAATGTTGGTAATGAGAGATGCAGTACTATTGACTTATAGCAATAGGGTAAGTGTTTAAAGTGGTACATTTATGTCATAGAATCAATTCAGTTTTATTTGTTTTTCATTGCCAAGAGACATTACACTAAACATTGGTTATAGGGTTACTCATTTATTCCTAAATGTAGTGAGGTATTACTTTTAAAAATACACCACAAGTCAAATGGAAAGGCCCCAGTGGGGCCTGATTTCAGCAGTGGACAGCAGCATCTGAAAGCGAAAGCTTAAGGAAGAAATCCTGCTGGGGCAAGCAAGCAAAACAGCAGAGCAGCCACTGGTTAGCTCAGGGGTCAAGAATAGGGACTCCAGGGACACTTAAGTCCATGCTTTTTCTGTCACTTTTTGAAATCTGTAAAATAAATGCCACCTGTATGAACTACAGTAATAGGTATTTGTCATGTCCACACCCAACTTGAAGGGAATCAGCAATTTAACTTTTTCTTTGATTGGCAACTATAAATTCACCAAGAAATGGTAACAGAAAAGGTTATTTGAAGTTTGAGATACTGGGATAAATGGGAACTTTGATTTCATATTAAAAAAAAATCATAGGATCAAACATGTAAATATTTAAAGAGTTACATATTTGCTTGTAGAAATTTGAAGCTACAATTTTATGTAATTACTATCCACATGAGCATACTAGTGGTAACAGTGACCCTATATCATCTCATTGTTAGTTTCTAAAAATAAGTACATTTGAAACTCTCACACCCATGAATATTTTTAAGCAGCAATTTATACTTGTCTCCTAGCAAGAGAATAATGTTGATGATATTATTTCATAAGGAAGAAACACAGCTGTAATGACTGCAGTAGGGACATTTTATATTCATACCAAAGAGAGCAAACATTTTTCATGTCTCCAAACAACAGGTAAAGACATAAGTTTTTGAAAATGACATATAGCAATGCTTGCCTCTAATGCTCATTCATAAAATATGCTTGTTAAGTTCCCAGGAGACAATAAACGAGCTATAGAAACTTCAGAAAGAGTCATATAATACTTCATCTTGGTTTGTGAAAAAAAAAGATGTATATTCTAAAAATACAATTTTTAACCTAAATTACTTTTACAAGAATAAAGAAAGTTTCTCATATGTAAATATATGAAAAGGATGCTCCCGAAGATCAAATGCTTTAGTATGTTTTTTGAAGTCGCTTTAAAAAGGAGGAAGAATATGTGGTTTTAAGTGGGTTTTTGGCATATATGAACATTCTCTCAAAATACTAATCTATTACTTCTTTCCTAAATGTTTCCTTCTCTGCTTTTAATTGGATGTTAGAAGTAATTAAGAGAGTGAGAATAGAAAAACATAAAGCAATAATGATGCCACACTATAGAGTCCATACTAAGGAAATACATTTATACACATGTGTATACACAATCATAGATGTAAAATATATCTATAAAATGTTTAAGTCATGGCCAAGAATGTTTATAATTGGATATGTGTTAACAGCAAATAGGTTTTACAATTAAAAGAAATACTTCAGGGGCCTCCCGCTGTGCTGTGGAGCTGTCAGCAGCACACAATGCGAGTTGGACGCCCAGCCGGGGAGAGTCCCACATGGTGCGGCGGACCTCTCCTGCCTCACCCGCTGCTCCCCTCAGCAGTGTACTTCTGATCTGCCTGTTCTGCTCCCCACTCTGTGTCTGGTGAACCCTCTCGCCGCCCCACGCCTCTGGCCTGTACCCCAGCTTGTATGTATAAATAAATAAATCTTTTAAAAAAAGAAATATTTCATAGTCATAAAAATTTTCCTATGAAAATTATTTGTGATTGCAAAAACTGCTATTGTTACTGAGTATGACACTGTCATAGCAGAACTGAACGAGGCTTATAAGTCATTCTCTCATCACAGAGAGAGCAAAAACTAACTAAAGAAAGTCTAGCTTTTTTCTTATACTGTCTCTCTCATTAAATATAATAATGAATGCAGCATTACCTGAAACTTTTTTCTGTGCTGTAAGGAAAATGCTATAGGTCGGATGGGTCATCATTAGATGGCTCCTTTGTTCATATTTTTGTTTTTAAAGTGCTTTTATTCCCCTCACCTAAAATAAACCAACTAAAGGTGACATTGTAATCTACAGCTGACCAATAGAATGTGAAATGTACTGTGTGTTTCTCAGAAATATTTTTTACCCTCTTAAAAAGACAGGGACAAATTGAAAGCAAAGTCCCTCCTCTCCTGTTTTTGCAATTTGTCAAGGAAGGATCCGATAATTAGAGATGGAGAAGCCATCTTGCCATTCTTGAGGAAAAGCCAGGGAAACAGAGATGTGGAGCCAGGTACCTCAAAGAGTGGAACTACCTCCTCAGCCATCTGTCCTTGCTTTCTACCCACATGAGATTTATAAGTAGATTCTTATTTATTTTGTGTAATCTGTTACTTGCAGCCAACACAGCCTATTATAGTTTAGAGAGAATTTTCATATGTGTTATTAATAAATGAGATATTTGGAAAGTCTAAATGAGGTGATAAGTGAAATTTGGTGTAACTGAAATAAGAAGTTAAGTGTAGAATTTCTGTTCAGTGTAATTTCCTGTGCTTATTTTGTGGCCAGATATGCAGATATCATGCTTCCCTCACTTGATCTGTTATTCCCCTGAATTTTCTAAGAATTTTTAAAAAAGATTTATTTATTTATAAATACAAGCTGCGGTGTAGACCTGATGTGCAAGGGGTGGGTGAGAGGGTTCACCAGAGACAGAGGTGGGAGCAAGACAGTCAGATCTACTGAAGTATACTGCTGAAGGGAGCAGTGAGCGAGGCAGGAGAAGTCTGTTACGCCATGTGGGAATCTCCCTGGCCGGAAATCGAACTCATGCTGCAGTGGCTGCGGATAGCTTCATAGTGCTGAGACTTAACCCACTGCGCCACAGGGTAGGCCCTCTAAGAAATTTTTATATGAACATCACACACACACACACACACACACACACACACACACACACACACACACACACTAATATTGAGGGTAAATAATCTCATGAAATAGCTCTTTTGAATCTGATACTAAATTTGTGTCTGACTTAAAACCTGTATGCTGATACTAAAATCTGTAGAGACTAGTAAGCAACTCATAAGTTCATATTTCATAACTCCCCCTATCTTATATTCAATAACTTAGAAATAGAATCAGCTTGTGATTCATGAATTCATAAAATATACAATAAAATATCTGCAGAAGGGCGAAGGTACAGTATTTCTCACTAATATAAACAGGAACATGTGGAGTCTAGTTAAAACCTATAATTAAAATATAAGGTTTGTATGTGTCTCAATATAAAAGTATAGTTTAAAAAGATTAATGTACTCATAAATGAACAGCGCCCACCACACATTCTGTATGTTGAAAAAGCAAAAAGAGGAGGGCACTACAAGTGCAGGAATTAGCAGATCTCCCTGACTAACTGGACATCGAGGGAAGCCAGTCTGCACACCTCTCTCCTGTGATAGAAATTCATTTAGTCAACATTCTGAGCCATACTCTAGCTATGGCACTGTGATTGCACTGGGATTATATTTATACACAGAAATCTCTGAATTCATAACACATTATTTCTGATCAGGAAGACTATATACAGTACTAAAAAGGAAGTTTACAGGTTATTGTAAAAATGTGCAGAGTAGGGCCTCCCTGGTAGTGCAAGGGGTTAAGTCTCAGCCTATGAAGCTATCCACAGCCACTGCAACATGAGTGCCATCCCCAGCCAGGGAGATTCCCACATGGCACAGCAGATCTTTGCTGCCTCGCCCACTGCTCCCCTAGGCAGTGTATTTCAGTTAATCTGCCTGTTCTGCTTCCCACTCTGTCTCTGGTGAATCTTCACACCCCACCACACCTCTGGTCTACACCCCAGCTCTTGTATGCATAAATAAATAAATCTTTTTTAAAAAGTGTACATAGTAAAAGTTATAACAAGACATCCTTGAGGAAGGATATTGGTGGTTTTCCAAAGATGCTAGGTAGCAGTTCCACAACTCCTTTGCTCTAATCCTATAGTTACCAGGTAAATGGAAGTTAATTTAGCTTTCCATGAATTCTGATGATCACTAATAAGATGTCTTGGATTATGGAACTGGGTATTCAAATTCCTGCAGAAAAATTACCATCACCTCTCCTTTATTGTAAGTGGCATGTACATTTTAATACTTGGTACACTCGAGCAAGTGACTAAGAGTCTGATTACTTCTGAGTAGCCAATTATACAATTATGCTTTTGCATTTACCAAAGCGAGGAAGGACCAAAGTCAGATCAAGGTATTGCACAATGGGAGGCCTATTATAAAACCTAACAGCTTTCATAGGTGGCTGTGACAACTAGCTGGATACTACAAACTGAAATTTTTGAGATAGATGGTGAAAGAATTGTTTGCTGTATTCTCTTCTTTCTACTATTCACCTATTAGACTATCTTAGTTTCTCTCTCTCTGTCTTTCGCTTTGTCTATCTCATTCTATTTACTTGCTCTTTCTGAATGCACTAAGCCAATTATTTAAACCATCAAAAAATAAAAGGTTCTTTATTGTTAATATAATTCAACAGATATTTAAGGAGTTCTCAGTTTCAGGGAAGTTGATTAAATGTAGTAGTCTTCATACAGTTACAGTAAAGATCGCTCTGGTTTTCAGTTCTGATACGTGCAAAATTCTTTATAACCAGAATATAAATTTATTGATAATTTTGTACACCTAACAACTATGACAGTCAACATTATTAAAGTAAATAACCTTGTTTAATGGTGTTTGTTTATATATTAAAATATGAATGACATCTGAAATTTCTAGACAAAGCAGTTTCAAAATACAAGAGGAATTCAGTGTGTGTAACAAATGAGATTACACAAATACTTTTGAAAATCACATTTGCTTTCCTCATTGAAAGGTCAGTTAAATACTTTTATATTATTATCCTCATTGTCATAGAATAATTTTAAACCTATAATTATGTGTCTTTAGAATATGTACTCTGTGACATTTTCATCTATTAATGTTATGTTTTGTAATACTAATGAAAGCAAAGAAAAAAAATTACACCTCTCAAGCTCCTTCACACGTTATTTCCCTTACCTCTATTCTGTGAAGACTACCACAGCTTCACAACTTAAAAAAATACTTCTAATAAGACTTGTTTCTATTCTCTGAAAATTAGTTAAGTGTTTTACCTTTTGTTTTTCTTCACACATCAGCAGTCCTTTTCCAATTCTATAACAAGAAGCACAACTCTGCATTTTGTAAATGCTGTTCACCTTAAAACTTCTCTCATATTTGAACTAAAAAATGGTGCAATTCTCTTTTTTCCATTGCTGTAAGGGAGCAGTTTTACAAACACATTAATTTTCTTGTCTAAAATGATAAGGATAGGAATCAGATGACTTGAGTTATATTGGAAATAGTAATATTTTTAATCAAATTGAAAAATTATATAGTCTAACACATGAATCAGTAAATCCATTACTATTTAGATTGTGTTTTTTGTCACTGTTTTATATCTTGAGGGACCTGATGACTCCCTGAAATACCATGATTTGTTTTTGTTTCTAGTCAAGAAACTAAAATTTATATAACATATTCAGGCTGACATGTATATAAACTAATTGAAAAATGCAGGTACTATCAATTGAGGATTCATCACTGAGCTGGGAAATTCATGTACATGTTGGATAATTCTAAGATACACATGAAAGAAACAATTTCTCTCTTTTCCTCTCTAATATGAACTACTGTTTTATTTTGTAAATATGCCTATCCATATAGTATCTTTCTGTGTTTGAAATTATGCCATAGAAGCAGATAAGTGGAAGTGAATTCCAACTGGAAATATATTTTTTTATATATAATATATATTTTTATTGTTATTTATGTCTTTTGCATTTTGCATTCCCCTTGGGTAGCCCACCACCAATTCACCCGTGATCCATCTCCATGGTCCCTTGTGTTCTTTTCTATTCCATTTTGTGCCCTTTCCCTTCCCTCCCTCCGACTCCAACTGGAAATATTTTAATAAAATAAAGCACTTTTATTTTTGCATTACCTTCAACAAGCCAACAAAGCACCAGTTTTTCCCTATTCTTAAATCCATGGCAGCATGTTGCATTGGCTACCAGAATTTAAACAAAAAGTTATTTGTGTTTTTCAAGTAAGGGCAAATATGATGATATCCTCATCCACAAAGTAGTACTATATTTTGAACCAGGTACAATACTGAAGCCATCTCTTTCTGAGTATTATTAGATATTTATACTTAATCACTCAGGATAATGACTCATTTAGAGAACTCTCCTATACTGAAAAGATTATGAAGCTTGAAAAGAATATCTCATCATTTTGTATTTATCAATGAAACAAAATCTCTAGGAGTGTCTATTTAGTGAATAGTTAAATATTCATAAAATAATCATAAGATTATACTTATACCTTTTAGTGTCCCTAAGTCGTGAGAGCTCATTATTATGGATTCATGGTATCACCTATGTGGGCAGAAACTCTGTTTCCCTTTCAGTTATTACTCTAAAAGTTTGAAATGGAAATCATTGGAAAACAAAAAGTAACATCATTAGGAACATAAAAAGAAAGACCAAAGAATGCAATGTCGACTATTTTGCTCCTTCATTCATCCAACAAATATTTACTGAACACCTCTTTAAGTGACAGACACTATTCTGGTTGCTGAAAATTCATCAATGATTAAAGTAAAGCTCCAGCTCTCATACAGCACATAGCCACCGTTTGTCTAAATGTGAGATTAGCTGGTCCATACCATGAAGAATTAAAGCACCATTCACTCCATCCTTTCTCAGTCTAAGAGGAGTATCTATATAAAATAAAGACTCAAATATAAAAGAGATATAAAACATTCAGTCAATTCCTGAACTAATCTTTACAAATAAAATTATATTCACAACACTGGTCAACAAATTTTTAAAAAAGACATGTTACTGAAATAAAATTAGTCATTTCTTATCAATTTGTATGTGCTCAACACAAATATGACAGTCAAATTCTAATTTTGGCTCTAGTTTTTTTGTAATCTGCAATAAAAAGATGTTTACATCACAAGATGCATGTCAATATTAATAGACCTATGCTTAAAACTATAAAAAATCAAGTCATAGACTACTTCTTCGATTTCTTCGCTTGTCTCTTGTACAGCTGTTCAGGAATAGAATAGATGGAAGACGGTAACATTGTGCAAAAGCAGAGCCTTAAGACTCAGTTTCAAAGAGTCTAGAAATCGTCTCCATTTTTGTGGGTCATGAGTGATTTCTAAGGCATTCCTGAGGCCCTCAATATCAGAACAGAATACCAGAGTACTTTCCTTTCTGAAGAAAGGCTCCAACTGCTGGTGGCGCTTTCAATACAAAGTAATTGTGACATCTTCTTCTGGAAGATTCCTTTGTTGGTGTCTTGATCCTAGCAATTCTGCCTTGTTCTTGGATAAGTCCAAATCACAAACCAGGTCATTTAGTTCTTCCTGTATTAGTTTGTGTGGGGTTGATGATGCACCACAGTGAAAATCTGGATCACTGCATGCTGATGGCACAGGAGAAGAACAGGTCGGCTCACTCTTGTCCTCGTTAGATGAATCAAGAGAATATTCTGCTGGAGATTCTGGAATAGAAGGTCCCTCACCATGTGGAACTGGTCTCAATGCAGATGGAATGTTTGGGTAGACTATTCTTGACTTCTTTTGCTTCGTTATTCCACAGGAAAGAGGAGGAATCAAGCAGAAGTAACAGCGTTTTAGGTGGTTGCTTGGCTCTCTCCACACCATGGGGACTGTAAACAGCATGGATGGTCTTTTGCCATTTACCCACTGTGAAAGATGTGTTGTGAATGTAGCACAGCATATATGTGGGGCCAAAGGTTTGTCTTGATCACCATCCTTGCATCCAAAGTAAAGATGATAAGCCTTCTTCACTTGAGAAGTGATACTCTTCTTCTGGTTGGCAAATGGCACTTCCCCACAAAGAGAGCAGAAATTGTCCACGCTATTAACGCACTTTCGAGGCATGATTGTTCTGTATTGTGCCTAAATGGATAAAATAATAACTGTTCTATGGAACAGTAGCTTAAACTGTCTCACACAAAGTCTGAAATATTTTCAGTGCTCAACCTTTCCGACAGGGCTTTCTAGAGTGCTCTGCTGACATCAGCTTACTTCAGCAGCTGCCTCACAGTAGTATTGCACTGCATCAGAAAATGATGCAATCAACTCTGGATGATGTGTGCATGATGGTATTGTGCAAAGCGATGCAATATTACATCATTCTCAGCTGATTTAGGATGTCGTTGCAGTCCTACTGGCTCAATTTACATGGTGAAACATATAAAATGAATTATACGAAATATCTTCAAAACGAGAGCTAATAAAAATTTTTCAGGGTTCTATTCATGTTCAGCACACCAAAATACTACAGATTAGGGCCTTTTTAAGTCAGTAACGATCTCACTGTTGACTAGTGTAATTAAAGTATCACTGAATATAATGGCAGCTTATTTTTTGTTTAATATAAAAAAATTCTTCCCTATTCTTCATCAAATTGTTCATGCCCCTTTGCAGTGGAACTATGACACCTCTCCATGCTGGAGATAAATTTCTTTTTCCACCCTCTTATATCTGTGGTAATTTTACTGACTTACTTTGAACAATAGAATGGAATCTAAGTGATGTGTGAGTTCTGAACTTAGGCTTCAAGAGGCCTGTAAATGCCACTTTCTGCCAACTGGAACACTGTCCTGAGACTTCCATATTGTGAAGCTCAGAATGGAAAAAGACATAGAGAAGAAGTTTCAGTGTGTTAGCTGAGTCCAGCTACCAGTTCCTTCATTAGTCACTGCAGTGGAAGAACTTTTCAACCAACCCACAGAAATGTGAGAAATAATCAATTACTTTTGTTTAAAGACACTAGGTTTTGGTGTAATGTGCTATTTAGAATTCGATATAAGACATACAAAGTTATATACAAGACACTGTGCTAAATAAAAACATAAACAAAGTCAGCATAAACTTAAAGAAACTTATGCTGACTTTTGTATATGTTCTATTTAGCATGGTGGGAAAAGTAGCAGTTCCTCAAATACAGAACTATAAAATTGCTATGGTAATTGTAAAAGAAGAAAAAGTAAAATATATCACAAGAGGTTTTAATTACTGGGATGGAAGCACATTTCTAACATTGGTGACTGTCACCACAAAGGCAATGTGGTAGAAAGGAACAGATAACCAAAACCAACTGAAAAATATCAAAGATCCTAAATTAGGGAGTGTTAGTGCATTGTTAGCATTGTACTAGGTAAAGGTCAGCTATTTAGAAGCATAGCATATTTTTCTTATGGTAAAATCTAATAACAGCAGTGCTTATGCAAACTATGTATTTCTTCATACATGTGCATTTTATCTTTTTGGTATATTTACTTGCTGTGTGAGCATTCAGAACATGGCAGTAAAGCATGTTAATAAAAGATCAGCAGAGTGCTGCTTGCACTTCACTGTTAAAACTTCTTGCATATCCAAACCCTCAATGTTGAAACTAAGTAACCTGAATAAATTTAATAATGGAAATGAATTAGACAGAAATGAACTCTGGTAATTGTGGTTGTATTTATTTGTCAATTGAACAATTAGACTTTTCCACCAAAGAAACGGAATATGATAGGGCAATTAAAACAAAGTTATAACCAGGCAAATCAACAAGTTTTTGTTGTACAGGTTAACTCTGCACTATGTGATTATCACCTTTATTAATTCAGTGTAACATAAAGAGTATGTAAAATTCTGAAACAGTGTTGAAATTTCTAATTCCTATTATTCACATAAAAGTGGCAAGTGAAAAATAATAGTTCATGACAACAAGAAAAAACTCATGTCATATTTTTTTGGGAAAAAATCTTGCTTTCCACTCAGCTTAAAAAAATAGAGAAATAAAAATTAACAAACCCATATTTTTTTCTCTCTGTTTATTAGACTCACAATTGTATTGCCTGAAAGTATTGGCAGGCAGTGGCCAGGATGAGGAGGCATTTTGGATTATGACTGCTTTAATTAACAACCCTTTTAAAGTAAGACAAGCAAAAAGAAAAAAAAAAAAGAAAAATTCAGAATTCTTTTTGTTACATTCAGTCATCACAATAGAGTAATTTTCTCTCATCATCTATAAATCTATCATCTCGCTAATACTTAGGTAAAATCATTTCATTGTAGCACATAATATATATTAATAAGCTACTAGTCTTTTTTCTAATAATCTACTTTCCTTTCCACTTTAGATTTAACAATCATATAATAATCACTGCTCTGCTTGCGAATGAATCATATGCAATACTAAGGAAATGGCTAGGAGGGAGATGCAGCCCATGAGAGATTTAATCATAGGAAATGGCTGACTTTTTATTTCCAATAACCATCTGCACTCATGGTAAATCAGGTGCTAATGAAGCTCAGGCCCAGACTGCACAGGAATATAAATCTCAAGAACCAAAAGTCATGGAGCAACAGACTTCAGGAAAATAGAATTTTCTAAGGAAATTCACCAAGATTATCATATAGAAGGTCACCATCTGCAAATGTGGCACATAAATGAATATATTTGTTAGTCCTAATACCAACTTATGACACTGGCTGTAAAATCAAATATATACCATTCTTTTGAAACTTTTCACCTTAAAGTAATATGGTGATTTATGGAGACAGAGAGAGTCAACATCTTGAGGGTAAGGGCTCTCCACATCAATTCCATTTTATCTTCTTCATAGTTTCCTATACTTTAAAGCGCTCAATCCTTGGAGAAAAATATGTAATACTATTATTAATTGTCGAATCCCACTTATATAGTAGAAACATACTCTAGACTTTTTTTGTGAGTACACAAGGAAGTCAAGTCTAAATTGGGGAGAATTTATGCCAGACATGGGATTAGACTCATGTCTTCTGAGAATGAATCAATACAACTTACATCTTCTAAGAATTTTGGTTATTCATTCATCATAATCTTCAACTCTATGCCTTGTTTGACCATTGTTGGCATGAAATACATGATATGCATTAGTACTGAAGTAGAGAGAAAGGGACTGTGCCAAACCTGCAGTGTTAATTAAATTCTGTATCACAAAAGTGGATTCAAACCTGAAGATTTGATAAAGATTGAACTTTTTGTATGTACTAGTGTAAGCACAGAGCATATTTATCTCCATAATGACTACTGATTATATTATTAACCATTTGTTAATAAAAGTAGGGACCTGAAATCACAAATAAAAATGAGGTGTGAGATCTCTATTAATACTCGAGTGACACTAAACCCCTTAGTGTCCTTGGCTTAATGGCTTCACATTGCCCACATCTTACCACGTACACAGACATTCCAGTGAAGTGCTAAAAAGTCTATTCACTCACTTTTGTAAAAACAAAATTAGAAAGCACTAATAAAAATCTAGCTAGAGTCAATTAGTTTGTAAATAGCTTTTTGAATTACATGAGGGGATATTTAAAATAGAGGTTCTTAATTTTCTGTGGGTCAGGGATACTTGAGAATTTGATGAGAGTTATGAATTCTCATTCCTAAGATGTACACATTACACACATATAATAAAAGATTACATCTAAAATTTCAGGAGTTTTACAGTCTTGTTGAAATCTACTCACACTCACAGTGCCCAAAGCTATATAAATCTAGGATAAAATTATGATGATTTGCAGCCTTGAAGACTAACAAAATTTTAGGTGGTATGCACCAAAAATGACACACCCCGAATATATTTTTTTTAATTTCTTATCAGTTATTTGGTACTAGACTTTATCAATTTAGATCATAAATATAATTACAAACTGTTATTTCATATATCTACATGAAACCCAAGTAAAATAATTCTTTTCATTTAAAAGTGAGAAGACAGCACATTTTACCATTTTATAAGTACTTGAGGACATGATATATGAAATTGTAATCATATACTCTTTGCTATTCTAACAATTAGCAGGTACTGTTGTTGACATTTTATGAACAGTTTTATCCTTTCATTCATCTTCCAGCTTCAGAAAAATTTACATTGCTATATCCCCAAATACACTGGCATCTGACTTATCAGACAAAATATGCTATTAATTAGTGAAACAGACATAACATATATATGCACTACAAGTATTATTTTCACTTTTATATTTTATCACATTTATCTTAATACCAGCAAATAACTGACTAACATTTTCTCATAATACAAACTGAACCTGAAGCCAAATTACACTCCTTCTACAAACAATATGAACTGAAAGGGATTTTATGGCATCTCATATTGTAACTAGGCATATTATTTATTTATTGGAAACTTGACTGAAAGGAGTAAAAAAAGTTCCCCTGACTCTGCAAAGGACTTAGAACATGGATGCAAAAGAATCATTCATCTTTTCAGTAATTATTATTTTGGGATTGTTTACTACCTTTAAGTAACACTACCTAACATGTTCATAACATGTTCTAACATATCTTCTCCAACATAATTACTCTACTCCCATGTATTCTCCAAATGGAGCCATGTTTTTGTTCATTTGTTTCAATTTGTGAGCAGTAACTGTTATATTGACTTAAAATGATTTTGAAAATTAACTGTGATCAAATTTATTCTATCAATTTTGCTAGTTCTTTGATCAAAATAAAATTTTGGTTTGATAAAATGCTATTTTCTTTTTTTAAATATATATATTTTTATTGTTATTTATATCTTTTACATTTTGTATTCTCCTTGGGTAACCCACTACCAATTCACCCGTGATCCATCTCTGTGGTCCCTTGTGTCCTTTTCTACTCCATTTTGTGCCTTTATCCTCCCCTTCCCCCACCCTCCCCAAGTGTCTCTCTTCTATTTGGTTTCCCTATGGTCCCGTTATAAGTGAAACCATTCACACTTATGACAGGGATATAGGAGAACCAAATATGAGAGGGACACCCAGAGAGCGAGGGAGAGGATAAGGGCTCAAAATGGGATAGAAAAGGGCACAAGGGACCATGGTGATGGGTCACGGGTGAATTGGTGGTGGGTTACTCAAGGGGAATACAAAATGTAAAAGATATAAATAACAGTAAAAAAATTAAAAAAACAAAAAAAAATAAGTGAAACCATTCAATATTTTTCTCTTTCTTTCTGCCTTTTTTCGCTGAGTATGATCCCCTCTAATTCCATCCATGTCGCTGCAAATTGCATGTGTTTATCTTCTTTGAATGCTGAATAGTATTCCATTGTGTATATGGACCACATCTTCTTGATCCAATCATCTATTTTTGGACATCTGGGTTGCTTCCATACCTTTGCTATTGTGAACAGTGCTGCAATGAACATATGGGTGCACGTATCCTTTTGGATTAGTGTTTTTGTGTCCTTTGGGTAGATTCCCAAAAGTGGTATTGCTGGGACGTATGGGAGCTCCATGTTGAGCAGTTTGAGGAATCACCATACAGATTTCCATAGTGGTTGGGCCAGTTCACATTCCCACCAGCAGTGTAGAAGAGTTCCTTTTTCTCCAAATCCTTTCCAGCTTGATAAAATGCTATTTTCATCAAAACTCCTAATCTAATTTAAAGTTGAGTTTTCTTTCCTGCCCTAGTTAATAGAAATGCAAAAAGAAAGACTAGAGTAAGGATAGGGAAGGGGCAACTTCTTATTCATTTCTCATCTAGGACTTCCTGTTGCATATTGCTATCCATGTGTAGCTCACAGTGTCAGAGATGTAAACTAAGGTAATTCTAAATTGATTTGTAGAAAATTTCCACTAGTAATTCTAGAAAATTTCCACTAGTAATTCTAGTATTGTCATATTAAAAAAAAAATTCTTTTGGGGTCTTGTTTTTATTCTTCAGAGATCTCTCCCTCCACTGCCCTCTATCCTCCACCCAACGACAGAGATACTTAAACCACAGGTCCCCCAATATGGTCAAGTACTTTGACAATCTAGCTCATCTAGTTTGATCTCTTCCACATGTCCTGGACATTTGCTAATCTAATTTCCATATCCTTGTGCTGAAGCAAACTTTTTCTTTCTGAAGGATCTAAAACAATCCTAAAGTAGCTAATGGCTTCCTCACTCCTCTCTCCCCTTCCCCCTTGCAGAGCTCACACACCTAGCCTTCACAGTGCATGTTCGAGTCTGGTAAACTCAGAGACCAGTAAAGTTACCTATACTGTGGACCTTTACTCTGCTACCAAAAGCCACTTCAGTCAACTTTGTGTGCTTTACCTCACACAGATTTGACTTCATATGCCACGTACTGCAACATGGACACATATTAAGATCTCCACATACTTAAATCTCCTCTCCTGACTTTATGTGAGAGTGGTCAGTCGGAAGAGACCCCACTGGGAGAGGTTAAGTGGACCTGACAGCAGATCTCTAAGAACTTATCTTCATTAACTTTCTAGTCTCTCCCCCATGAGTTCCTCAAATCAATTCTGTATTAGCACCTGTCTTTGGAATGTGGCTCAACTGAAACTCCTGTTATAATGATCTGTTCCAAAAATAAAACCCAGTTTTGTCTGTCCCACCTGTCACATATTCCCTCACCTTTCTGCACACAACCTGATTAAAATCCTGCAGTTTGAATTAGAAATACCATCTAACTCAGCTTATCAAATCCTACAGAATCTAAACCCTGCCTGTATTAACACTGTGATAGGGTTAGTCATGGGAGTCCTCTTGTAGTCTTCTATGAAAGCACTTTCAGTGTTTCCCAACCTTAGCAATATAGATATTTAAGATTCAGACAGTTCTCCGCTACAGTGGATTGTCCTGAACATGGTAAGATTTTTAGTGGCACCCTGGCCTCTACCTCCTCTATACAAGTAGCATTTCTAACTTGTATTAGTCAAAAAAGTCTCAAGACATTGCCAAAGGTTCCCTGAGGAGGGACATATGGTCCATCTAATGCCTTAGAAACCTCACATAGGATACTCCAACTGAGACAAAGATTGTCTTAATTATTCTTGGTCAGCTAGAATATCTTTACTCATTGTTAGTTCTAGATGACTCTCAAAAACTAAATCAGTTCTTATTAAAGCATCCATACTAAAATTTCTTTGTGACTAAATACTTTTTTAAAAACAATATTCTTTCCCTCCACCCCAAAAAGGTAGTTTTTGAGAGTTGGTTCTTGGCATATAGCAGCCACGAGGGTCAAACAAAATGAAACTGTTGATAAAACATCTCAAGGCTGAGGAATTCTACTGGCTTCCAGACAATGTTACCATTTTAATGTTTTTAAATATGGAATTTGTTGAATTCTCCACTGGATTTTCCTTTGAGCGTGGAAAAATTAAAGACAAAAGAGTAATAACATTTAAAACTAACATTAATTGAATATATAATATATGCTTAAAATAAGAAGACACATTCAACCCTCGCAATGAATTAGCCGCTGGTATTATCTTCATTTTACAAAAGATAAAACTGAGACACAGAGCAAATGAATTTATTAGTTCAAGATCAGGTAACAATTTCATTACCTGCCTTCATTCTTTATTCTTGTTGTTCCCTCTGTCTGGGTTTTCTGCACTCCCCAAACCCTGTCAGATCTCTATTTAAAGCTGCCTCTATTCAGGAAGGACATCTTAACTACTGTACTTATAGTTTCACCCCTACCCCATCCTGACATTTCTTGCCATGTCGTCTTCCACAGAACTTCCTACCTTCTGAACTACTAGTGTTTTACTTGTCAATTGTCTCCCCAAAAGACTAGAATTTCCTAGAGGACAATGATTTTATTTCATGGCTGTATCCTCAGTGCCTACAGCATGCTTCACATGTCAATTCATAAATATTCTTTGAATAAATAAGTGAATATAATTTTGCCTCCATAACTGGACCATGGTATTTGACATAGATTGGACAGTAGAGAGACAGAGACCTATGTTGAAATTTTGGCTCAAACCTGTTTCAGGATTTTGTTTTGTTTTGTTTTGTCTTTTACAAATAATACAGTGACTGTGCAAAGACATACAGGTGCAATATAAGAAATATAAGAGAGCAGAGGTGACTCTTTTTTGCATCCCCACCTCCCAGTTTCTGCCCAGAGAGGAAGGCCCCAAGACAGAGCTGGTAGACACCTCACTCGCATCTCAGGCTAGCTGTCAGCTTCTGCCGGTGCTAGCTGGCACACAAAGTTCAAGACAGAAAGTCCAAGACTCAGAGGAATCTTTATGGGGTAACAAAGTTATCTGCTATAATAATCCCCCATTGCAACATTTTTTATTTCTCAAAAATCTCTTTCATTCCATAAGTAACCTAATCCATATATTTTAAGTGCATTGTCTATCTTTCTTGTTCTCCAAAAAATTATGGAAACAGATGCACAGGCTCATCACAAGAATTAACCTAAGATCAGATAAAAATTTTACTAGCAGCCCCCAAATTAACAAAGTTACTAACAATGCAATTTTTCATTCTAAATTAAAGGGATAATCTTCTCTCTTCTTCAACCCATTAAAAGTCCAGTACTTTATAGCAGAGATGACATTGAATGATTCGCAAATTAATGAAACCATTGTTACAGTGCTCTAAACTTTAGAGAATAGAATGACAAAAGCCTTATAAAATTCTGACTACTCCCACTCCCTGCCCTAAAACAGCACGTGTGCTGCTTATTCAAAGACTAAACGTATGTAAAATTAATTTATGTGATAAAAATACTTTTATGCTAAATATTTCTCTGAGGTCATTAAGGAGTACCCAGACAGTTCTATGCAGGCAAATTGGTAAGGGGTTATTCAACATAAACATTTAAATGCTAATCTTATTCTTTGAAGCTGAGGTAGACTTTCTATAAATGACAGAAACTGGAAGGGAAGTTTTGCAGATGGTGTGAGAGTTTGCAGTCCCTTCCGGGTACCTGAAACTCGGGGGAAATTTTCGAGGGGACCCGTGGCAGGAGGCCCAGGTGGCCTTTGTAGCCCAAAGCAGTATTTAGGAAGTATAAGTGCATGATTTGTCTTGCTTTTTGCAGGTTCAAATGATTATGACAGCACCCTGATTATAGAATAGGGGGTCCTTGACTCTGAGAACCTCTAAATTTGAGACAATTTTGTGGCATGATATCCTGAGCTCTGGCTCAAGGGATTTTATCATTTGACCCCTTGGGCAGAATTGTTTCCTGATTAGGCTGTTTCAGAGATAAAACGGACAAAAACGGAGCTGAACAGCCAGTAGCAGGTCAAATGTACCTTTTATAAATCTATCTCTAAACTTGTAGGGATCTCTAACAATGGTTTCATTAATTTAGCAATCACTCACTGTCATATCTATTATAATGTACTAAGCTCTTAAGAGAGAAAGAAAAAGGAAAATTGTTTTATTCCCATGATTTAATTTAAAATGAAAAATTGCATTGATGGTAGTGGTGTTAAACTTTTTGATTTGCTTCACGATTTAAAGTATAGAGTTTTTTTTGTTTTTTGTTTTCTTTCTTTTGAAGGCCATGCTTTGTCTTCTATTTTAAAACTCCTCAGTGAACATTCCTATTTTCTACGGCAGGGATGAATACATCTAGATGATTTTACTAAATTCTGGTAACAGGGATCTAAAACTTGATAACAAATGAAGTCCAAAAAAGATGCACATTTAAAGTGTATAACCGAACAAAAATCCTAACCAGGACCCCAAGTTACCTGTGGTAGCAGTGAAGCTCCCTATCCCCATTAATACTCACGCACTTTATACTGGCAGGGCTCCGCCCCGGGATCCCTGAGATCTTCAGGGAATCTTGTTTTCCCTGATTCAGTTTTCCCCTCCCAGGTGAGTTATGCTCCTTTTGGCTGTGTACAGAATTGTTCACAGCCAGGGAAATTTTCTCCTGAAGTGTTTTTGTAGACAGTATAAAACTGTCCCAAAAGATAACTCTTTTGATAATGTGCTTAAAATTCTGCCTTTCCAATCCACAAAAGCTTTTCCTAGAGTGGGAATATCCTGGATCTGTCAGCCTGTAAGTGTCCACCATGATTCTGGAGTACATTTGAAGTATCTCATATACTTAGATATTTTTGAACTACCTCAGACTTCACCCAGCCAAAATTACGTAAATTTTGTGGTTATACAGGAGGAAGCTGTTAACTGAAAAACAAGAAGTAATGGCAGAAAACAAATTTATTATATATTTATTTTGCAAAACATTACACACATGAATTTAATTCTAGGCTCACAAAGGTCCCTTTACTCCCTACTCATTTTGAAGATGACGCCTTTATGAATATTGATTTTTCTCTGGAAATTCAGTCCTTTTTAGGGGAAGAGAAGAAGACATTCTAATCCATTTCCCAAATAGTGAAAATACAGTAATGTTAATATCTTACTTACGAAAGTTATTAGTTTGGCAAAGATGTTAGCTTTAGGGTATCTGAAGTATAAAATATATATTACAGAAATTCTACTGACTTTGCAACATTTCTGTAATTCTAAAATGATTTCAAAATTAAAATTTTATTATAAAAATTAGTTAGTGGTAGAGGGACTCTATAGTCATTGAAGAAGTCAAAGGTACTCTAAAAAATACACTCTAGGAAATGATGATCTATAAAGTCTACAAAGAATAGAAAAATATTTACTATCTGTCCTAATACACTGATTATTTTCATTGCAGAATAACATCCAATTTCTCAACCAATATATTTCTGCATAGAAACTCAGATTTAGAGGATGCATGTGGTAGGACATATAGAGTATATACTGAAAACTTAAAAACTCAAAGGAACCCAAAAGACCCCATATTTTAAGTAAACTATATACATGAAAAACATTAATTTGTTCATTTTCTTCAGGCCTTCATTTTTACTAGGTGATTATGCAAATAGAATTAAAAAGAAAAAAATAATGCGTTTGTTCCTGTCCTTTACAAATATTTACACGTTTTGGTGAAGTAGGTAAGTATCAAAAGTAGTTTGGAAAGATAGAAGGCAATTTTGACTAAAAATCAAGTAAGGTATAATAAGATTAGAGAAAATGTCATCTAAAGAAAAAAAAGAGCTGAATATCTTTTAGCTTTTTTGAGTTTTTGAGAGTACTGTAACAGTTATGCCACATACACATTTTCAGTCATTTTTCCCATTACACTAGATTCCTTCATTTTCTAAATTTGTTATTTGTAAGTTGAATTCATTTCTCTAGCTTCATTTTCTTGTCTCATTATGCTGAGTTCAGCAAGTGTTTCCTTTAAAACCCTCTTTAAATAAGACCTCCCAATCCTTTCCATCATCTGTAAATCCTTCACCAAGTACAAAATAATTTTTGTTGAACCAACTTTCCAGTTCGTGCACCACTACAACCAGAAATTCTATGATGAAATCCATTATAGGTGCTTCAAAGAATTATGGAGGTATTTCACACACTTTCTATTTCTTGCCTCTGTTTGAGAAATCTGTTGATTCAGAGAAACAGGAAGGAAGGTAGTAGAGTCCTTATTGATGTCAAGTATCTGGTCAGTGGAAGATTTCTGTGGGTTTTAAGCAATTGCTTTTGATACAGTAATTCCTCTTTAAATTTCTGCCCAAGTAAAACCATGCCCACATGTAAAGCATGAAGAGGTCTCTTTTCTGAAGAAAGAACATGCTGGTGTGCACCTTTAAGCCCAATGCTAATGGTTGCTTTGTACAAGATATATGTGCAGACTGGTATGTCCTATGGGTGAAAGCAAAGCTCCTCACAGTGCATTTGGAGGTGGAGGTGGGGAAAGAAGAGAGGAGGCCATAGCTGAGCACTGGGAGCCAGGGCTCTATTTTTCTATGCTGCTACTGCATGGTGAGAAAGTCCTAAAAGCTGGAAAAGGGCTTCTATATTGTGCCAAATTAAAAGAGGAATCACTGTATTAGAGGTGATCTTATATAACACCAACAAATTGTTTACATTAATTTTAAACTTTTAGATTTTAAAATGTAAGCTTTTAAATATTTGGCCATTTTTAGGCATATGGGCTTCATTTGTACTTTTATTTGTACATTTACTTGAGGTTCTGAAAATTTCAGGTACAGCCCTGAGTATAATTCCAATGACCAAGATTTATGATTGGATTTTACATGCCAAATACCATGCGAAGAGCTTTGCATGGACAATTTTACTTAATTTAGATAACATCACTTTAATGTAGGAACAATTCGTATATATATATTTTAGAGATGAGAAATGGAAATCAAAGAGTAGAAAAAAGTACCATTATTAAGAATTCCTCTTTTATGCCACAGAGTTTGCAGGAATGCATCTTTCTTTGGCATATAGGAAATAGGTGTCACCTTTTTCAGTCACTTTCTAATCACAGTGTTTTTCCTAAATTATATTGGTCTCTCCAAGGAATGGGGATGATGTTTGCTACAGTTACAGTTTCTATCCATGCTTAAAGTGGAATAGCACCCAAACTCTGCAATCTACAGCGGATGTTATGAATTCTGCACACTCTTTGTAGTAATGGTATATTTTTACTTTGTCAGTGTGATTTCTTTCTGGATTTTGAGGGATGCATTTCACATGGGTTCAAGTTCAGCATCTTTTGCTCCATTTTATCTAATAAGACAATTGAGTCAGAACTGCAAATAATTTTTCACTTCTATATTTTATTTCCATTTAGCTGGTAGCAGCTATCTGACTGGTTCTTCTGAAAGAAGTACAGGGCAGCATGTGGATGCAGTAGGAAAAAGCACACTTAAAAAAGGGAGGGGAGCAAGCCACCCATGAGTTTCTTTTTTTTAAAGATTTATTTATTTATGCTGGGGTATAGGCCAGAGGTATGGGGGAGGGTGAGAGGATTCACCAAAGAGAGTGGGGAGCAGAACAGGCAGATTGACTGAAATACACTGCTGAGGGGAGCAGCAGGCAAGGCAGGAGAGGTCTGCTGAGCCATGTGGGAACACTGCTGAGCGGAGCAGTGGGCAAGGCAGGATAGGTCTGCTGCGCCATGTGGGAATCTTCCTGGCTGGGGATAGAACTTGTGCTGTACGCTATCAAAACTTCATAGTGCTGAGACTTAACCCATCGTGCCACTGGGGAGGCCCCACCCTTGAGTTTCTTATCCATACCCATAGAGTCCTTAAGCACAGATACACAAATGGTAGCATTTTTTTTTTTTCACCTAAAGACTATTCAACAAGGCACACATTTTATATACAGGAAGATGCCTCTTTAGTCACTCAAACGTAACTTTCCTTTGCACTTTTCAATATCCATTTCCAACAGTCTTTACAGTATTTACATACATGAGCACATATGCATACACACACACATGCATGCACACATCTCCCTTAAGTTTGTCAAACATCAAGTATTGGTTGCCTTATAGAAGAAATAGGCTTGATCCTACTCACATGAGTAATTTCTATGCACCCCTACAGACAGGCATGGCCAGTTAAGAGAATTTATTAAGGGAGTATTTAAAGCCAGAATCACAACTCTTACGAAATTAGGTATTTCAGAGGTCCTAGTATACATTATTTTAAAAGGGGAGTTTACAAATATAAAGTGCCAAAAAGCTCATGAGCATCTATTTCCTGCCCTTAGTAGTGTAGATTGAGAAGAAGTAATGGAAAGTGCCAGGGAGTTAAAGTAAGGAATTGGCTGAGATAAATTTTCTGAGTCTGGGAGTGGCCTGTGTGTCGAGAATGAGGTGAGAGAGTGTGGTTCCTATGAGCTGAGCACTCATGGGCCACTGTGACCTATTTGCTATCTGCAAATCACAGCAGAGCCTTCTTTAACAATCTACAGAGAACAGCCCTTGTCACGAGGCGGGCCTGGGAATGCTGAGGCTGCTGTTGACCTGATTATGCGACTATCACCACGGTGGTCTTGGGTAACTCTGCCTGTGGTAACATCAGCACATATACTTTGCTGACACAAATATCTCTCTCTTGACGTATGGTCATGATGTCCCATCTCTGTTCCTCATAAAACTTAGGCCCTCTTGTCCTCCATGCCATCCTCACACCATTGTCAAATGATCAGCTTTTACTAGCCTGTACAGTTTCAATAAATGACAAAAGAATTTCTGCTCTAGTAGCAGAGTATTGCCTTGCAAACCTGCTCCATGACTGGTGTGTCCCTCATCACGTCCCTAACACAAAGTGGCAACAAAGATTCTGTCGCAACAAGAGAGCATCCTTTCGGAAACTGAAAATATGAAAAATATGTAAGGTGTTGGTTAGGCAAGAAAATAAATACACTCATCCTGTTCTGGTTGCTAATTTGGTAATATTTGATAGTACCAAACAAGAACATCTTTCTCCTTTTGGAGTAGACTAAAGAGAAAGAGCTTTGGTAAAAACAAAATTCAAGAAGAACAGGTTTTTTTGTTTGTTTTTGTAATAGCTCCCATTTATAATGGCGAAGAACATCTGAGGAGCGTACAGGCTTCCTTAATATCTTTGCTTATCTCCCCACTTCTATTTTTGGGGGTGGGAGTAACAACTTGGTTGTATGTCAAATACAGCACTTCCTGAAACACTGCTTAGGGGTCAAGGTTTCATGTGATCACCAAATGAGGATTAAGGTAATTTTCAAACATGATTAATCTAATCAATTATGGTCATATTTTACAGCACATAACATGAAATATAAAACCAGCTGAAAAGATAAGAAGTTTTTTTTTTTTCTTTTAGAAGATGTCAAATGGATTCAGTCCCATGTATTGGTCTTTTAGTATCAGCAGGGAACCAGATTTCTCTTTCTGCTCTGCCATGGTCCAAAATGGTTTCTGTTGCTTCAAATCTCATATCAATGCACCAGGCCAGCAGAACGAAGATGCCAAGGACAGCAAAAGGAAACTCCTTTTTGAGTCAATTTTTCATAAGGATCCTTACTGGATGTCCCCCACACACTTTTGCATATGTCCCTGTCTCAGAGTTCGTAACTTAGTTACACAGCCGCATGAAATACAGAAGAGGCTGGAAAGTGTAGTCTTTAAGTTGAATGGATTATTAGCCTGTACTAAATCTGGGGTTCTAATTCTAAGTAAGAAGGGGAGCATGGCTATAGAGTGGTGTCATTTAACAGAGCCTGTCTGTAGAGGAAATGTTAATTGACATTCATACTCATGTTTTAATAAAGCATGTAGTTTGTTTATAAGAACACAGATTGACTATATTTTGTGTCTGCCTTTGGCCATCATCAATCATGGACTGAGAGGCTTTTAAAAATGAGGTATGCACTGCCTAGCATTTCTGTAACAACCCACTTAGTCATTCCACCGTAATTTCAGGCACAAGATATCAAAATGTTAACAAATCTGTGAGGAATAGTCCAATCTAATTTATTAATTTATGTGAAAACTTTTAGATAAGAGATAGTGCCTTAAATATTAAATAGATACCGATACATGAAATAACAATTTTTTTAGAAAGCACCTTGTTTATCCTAAACCAAAATTTAATACACATTATTTAAGGTAAGGTTTGGCAAATAGAGATTGCTGGTCAAATTTGATTTGTTATGTTTTTGTGCAAATAAAATTTTGTTTAAACACACTCAGATGTTTACATATTGTCAGAGGCTTTTTCTATAACAGCAAAATTGAGTAGCTATTTTAGACAGAATGGTCCACAAAATCTTAAATACATACTTCTTGGATCATCCAGAAAATACTGACCAACTCTTGGTATAAAGCATGATATGTGATGTATTGAATATTGCTCACATTTTTTAAAGTGAAGGTCTAGAAAACTTTCCTAGAAAATTGCTGACATTGGTAGGTATATCATATTTAATTATACAGGTTAATAAGATTTACCTCAACTTTGATTTGTTTCTTTCTCTTATGTTAGATATTCCTAGATAAGGGAGATACATTCTTAAATGATATGTATCTATTATATGTATTCCTCATTTACTCTAATGGTCTCAAGTAGGGGCAATTTTGTCCACTGAGGGACAGCTGGTAAATCTGGGACATTTCCAGTTGTTACAACTTGGGTTGGGAGGAGGGAGGCAATAGTCACTGATTTCTAGTGGGTACAGGCTAGGCTCACTGTAAAGCATAGGTTAGTCACCCACTGCAAGGAACTATCTGACCCCAAAATGCTAAAACTGAGAAAACTTGTGGCAACTGAGAACTTCCCAGGACTGAACAGGTGGTTGCCAATACCCAAGTCCCTTGAAGAAAAATGTCTTGTGGTATATTTTCTCAGTGGTGTAAGTTTTGCAATACTCCCTCATCTTTTACTTTTTTTTCTGTAAGCAAGAAACCATTTTTTTTTAAAACTATACCTAACAGCTCAAACATTTCCATTTAACTTAAGTGGAGTGATCCAGTGTTTTAAGCACTGAGATATGCTAAACGCAAGCTTCCGAGTTCTGTTCTGAAAGAGAAAAGGATTCCATGACCAAAACCATGGGGAAGGATGTTATCATTTTGGAGGTTCATGGTAGACAAGGATATTAAAACCCTTTGCACTCGAGGCCTTTTTCGCACGGGCGAACCAGCAACTCGGGACGGTTTCAGTTACAATAGGGAAGCGTTTTACAGGTACTTTGAAATTGTTTTATACTCAAACAAACATATACAAATAATAAAATTTCACAAATTTATTTATTTTTACATTGAATACAACAAAATCTGTTAAATATTACACTCTGTAATTAGTTTTTGTGTGATATTTAGTAAAACAATCCCCAAGATGCAGCCTCAGTTTGTCAGGACGTTATCACAATAATAGGAGATTTCTCGTCTACCGCCAGGCTTGTTACTGTCAGAGCAAACCTTGCAGTTCCTTTTTGCTCCTTTCAGCACAATATGGAGCTTTCCATTTAGTCGGGGTACAGCGGTGGGCATTGTCAACGTTTGCTTTAGGCAAATGCTGAGACTAACTAAGCTAAGAATTAGCTAAGGACGCAGGCCGAGCCTGGTCCACGAAAGTAACTGCGATAAGAATATCTGATCACACATCAGAAATAAACTTATCGAGTTCCAAACTGCTCGGGCACCATAGTGGTGCCGCTCGAGTGGACACATTAAACCGCCTGGGCACCATAGTGGTGCCGCTCGAGTGCAAAGGATTAAAGACTCTGAGAAGTCTAGTAGAGAAGAAACTTGTGAACTACAGGTATGTTGACCCTGCTATAGACAGTGTTCTAGGGAGAATTCAGCACATTGGTGCAGCAAAGGCTATGCCAGAATTTTCTAAACAGTGTTCCCTACATTACTCCTTCAAACATGATCATCAGTGGGAAAAATAAAATACTTCCTAAATAAGTTGGAGAATACTAAGTTAGAGTTTAATAAGGTTATAGTAAATTTTAAACTATTTTATAAGTGAGTCTTTTTTTTTTTTTTTTTATACATACAAGCTGGGGTACAGGCCAGAGGTGTGGGGCGGCGAGAGGGTTCACCAGAGACAGAGTGGGGAGCAGAACAGGCAGATCAGAAATACACTGCTGAGGGGAGCAGCGGGCGAGGCAGGGGAGGTCTGCCACGCCATGTGGGAATCTCCCCGGCCGGGCGTCAAACTCACGTCGCCGCTGCCGACAGCTCCACAGCGCAGCGCTTAACCGCTGCGCCACCAGGGAGGCCCTATAAGTGACAGTCTTTTTGACAGTCATAATAAATTTATAACTTTTCAGAGTTGTTATTAAATGCACAAAACAAAATGTATAGGATTTCTAAGGGAATCAAGTACAATTATGATAATATAAAATAAATTTCAGATATATTACTAGGCAAGTATTTCTGTATTATCAAAACAAATAGTAAGATTTTGTGGCAGCTATAATAACTATAGCTTTGAAATATTGATAATGACTATAAATGGCATTTCATAACAGTTGTAACAACTGTAATGTGATATATAAATGTCTATAATTTTGGGGGAGTACAAAGTCACAGGTATTGCCAATATTACTGGTTTATTTTCTTCATACAAATTGAAGTAGATACCTAATGTCAGCGAAAGGTTAGTAAAATGTAAGGTATAAAACATCACAGTCTTTAAATGCTATGTTGATTGTGAATTTCTAACAGTGAAGGTTATAGGATTTATTTGGAATTATTTGAATATGGGAATTATCGATTCATTTCAAAAATACAGATTTACATGTAATGTGGGAAAATCTGGTCTGAACTAGCGCTTTAGGCCTGGAAGTTTTCAATGTTTTGATGCAATAGTGCATTTATAATCATTGTCTTAACCCAGCATTTGAAATCCAGCTTAGCTCCATGATAACAGCTGCTGTTTCTATACTGATGTTTTTCACTTTCAGAAATATTTTTTTCCCCAAGTTTTAGCTTCATTCTTGTTCCTAGCAAGTATCTTTATTTAAATTACCAGGGTGAAAGGAAAACTGAGTTGTTTCACAATTCTACTCTTAGGGAATCCACACTGATTATGACCATTTGGCTTACATATGACTCTGCATTAAGTATAATGCCCTTTTAATTAAGTAACCTCATTCATCAAAAAAGATATGTGATGAGAAGTTATTTTTTGCTACAGGAATCATGATACAACCATGCGCGAGTTGCTGAAATACTTACATAGATTTTGGTGAAAAGTAAAAGATAAGTGATAAAGAAAGTGTAAATTGTCAGCCCATAAATTACCACTGCCCTCGGTCTACAGTAATTACAGCAAAGCTGTAGCTAACTGTCCCTCTGGTGAACTCCAGCAAACATGGTTTTTCAAGCTTATCAGCTTATACATGTACAGTTCCTCTCCCTGGAGGTTGGCCTCTTCTAAATGATCAAATATTTTGATGGGAGAAATAAAGGACAAAAGAGGAAGGAAACAGATAAAGATGATGAAAGTTAATTAATTTTTACATTATTATTTTTAAAAGGTTGATCTAATAGGACTCTTCTATCTATTTAATAGTTTCTCTAAGTGGTGCTTGCCTTTTAATGATAATTAACAGGACAGAAAGCACGTACGGTGTTAAATTTTACACTGTGGAAGGAAAACACAGGAGAGAATTCATATAAAACAAATTTTGAGCTACTAACTCCAGTGATTCATTATATTCCTCTTTTCGTCTACACATTTTTGGCCTCTCAAAGTACTCATGAGACAGGTGTTCTCCTCTCATTCCCATTTTACAGATTAGTAGTGTCAACAGCAGAAGTATTCCTTAAAAAATCCCCTTTGCTAGAAATAGTCCCATGATGGTTTGAAAAAGATTCTCTTTTGCAAATTTTGCAAAATACTCCTGAAATGCTGTAAAGCCCTAAACAAAAAAAGTAAAAAATACTGAAAGCCAAATAGTGCTTATCTCTGATTAAAGGGATTATGAGTGTTCTTTTCAATATTTAAAATTTCATGTGTTATCTAAATTTGCTATATATCTAAGTTTATTGCCAGGAAAAAATGATAAAATAAAGATAACTATCTTTTAACATTGTAAGTATAAGTAGATTGATGAATGCAATATTACAAATAATTTTTTATTGATAATAAGATTTAAAAAAATTTTTCAGTAAGACAGAGGGAAAAAAAGAATATTGACAACTTCTCCAAATAGCACTATTTTGAAAAATTTACAAAACAGTGGATGTGGTGATAACATCTGATAAAAGAACACAGAGATGAAATCAGAAGCTTACTGAACTCCCTTCTCCCTCTCCTGCCAACACAGAATAGAGGGTTTTTATATAGAATTTCAAGTGCTATCCTCTACCCCTTTGTTAACTTGTTCTACACATGAAGCCAAGCGCTCTTGGAAAGATCATTTATAACACTAACTGCCCTTTCATTATTGCCTCCTCACACCTTGCCAGCTTGAACAGTAAATCACAAGTTATTTTTTTGTTGTTACTGTTGAAACATAATTTTCAATATGATCACTGATTTGAGTTGATGTCTTTTTAAAAGTCAGACTAACATGGTAACATTTAGGATGAGCCCTCTTTTGTGTGTCTGCTTCATTCTTTTGTCGGAGTTCCACATTTTCTGTGTGTGGGATTGAGGAATCATGGAAAATTGCCACTTGTGTGATAAATTACTGTTTTCACCCATCAAACATCGAAAATGCTCCATACGAGCCTTGCACACCATTATGTTGTCCCATCTAGGACCTTTTGAAAGTCAGCAGGGTGCATCTGGCTGAAATTCAGTCAGGCGATTAAATTTATTCAAGCTTGGTGAACTTGAGAGCTTTCAAAAGGAGAGTCGCTGAAGGGATGAGATTATAGTCCTGACAGGGCTCTGGAAAGGTGTCTGACATCTGACTGCTCATAGTGAAGCATGATACCTGTTCCCATTGATTTGCAACAAAGTCTTTCTCAATAAGTATTTCCACTTAACATTTCCTCTCAGGGAACCTGTGCAGTTGAAGATATTTACGAGTTGCTTTCAGCTTAAAAATAAATCACCTCTAATTCCTCTAAGCGAAATCAATCAAAAACCTGTAAAAAATGGACTGGTTGTTTGGTCGATTCTGGCAGAAAAGTAAACAGCACTTCAGCTTTTCTCCGCCATTAAGGCCTAAATGGCCTAGAAAGTAAATCAATATTTCTAGTCAGCCTTCTGGCTATTGTTTAGCCAGTAGATATGGATTTGCTCTGGCTTACTGCGCTCCTCTGGGACTAACCTATAATCCTCTGAGAGGAATAATAAGTTCGTTATCTAGTTCAGCTCTCTGTTGTACATTTAAATGGACCACATCCATCAGCTGCTCTTGTTAATATTAAAGGATGAGGGCACCCCCATCACGGTGAAACACAACACTGGGAGGGACGTTATGGCTCAAAGTTGTATTGGTTGGCAAATGACCTAAAAACCCTAAGTTGGTGTGTAGGCAATAATTAGAGGTGAGGGGGGACATATCACTGTAGTTTCCAGATAGGAAAATCTTTAATTACCCATTTCTGAATAAACCACACATAGGAATATAACTTATCAGCTACAGAATCTTTCATTATTCCTACTAGTACTCTAATATTTCTATTTAAATTCTGGGGTGAATTTGAACAGTAAAAGCTGGTCAGAATTTCCTTGGCTCAATAATGTTGCTAACCAGAATCTCAGCCTGTGTCCATGTCAGCAAATCATAACCTCCCACATACTTATTAATTCCACTTTAATAATCTGTTATAATTTGCTAATTATTCTTGAGGATTTGGGGAGAATAAAATCTCGGGGAAAAGATAATTTCCTGAAGGAATTAATTTTCATGCTCTATTCAGCTTGGTAAACTGAAATTATCCTTTAAGCACCCTCCATGTTTCCTGGTGTATATGAGGAACTTATAAGAAGGAATAATTCATTTTTGAACTATTTTATACATGTAGTTTTTATTTCATTTTACTGATTTCTTGATAAGAACCACAAAGAATAAAAATAAATTGTGATCCTTTGAACTTTTAAATGCAGATATTTATAGTACACAAGACATTTCTTCAATACACTGACAACAAAACAAAATAAAGTTAGAGCTATTTTTCGCATAGCCAAGAGTCACAGGTGTCTCTCATTATATCTTGGCCTACTTTTATTCAGAGATCTTTTTCACAATTTTGGAAGGAAAATTACCACAACTGAATTAAGGAGAAAATATATAATTAAGTAAAACACCACAATGGAATTTAGATGGGATAAGTATGCAAATAAACTCATTTGTGAAAGAAAGTGAATTAGTTAATAGGACAAATGACTGTAGGGAGAGTTTTGCTATTTAAATCTTTAAAGAATCACATCTTCAAATTTCTGGACATTTGTTTTCAGTTTCAAATTAATTAGATTTTAAATTAGAAAAAAAAATCTTCAGAAATTTGTTATTGAAAAAAATTAAATTCAAGAACATTCCACAAAAAAATGAGTATATATACAGTTTGGCACCTTTATCTCTATTTGCTAGTTAGGGTTTTTTGTGATTAAAATAACAAATTTAGTGGCAATATAACACTACTTTTAAGACTTCAGTTAAAACTTAATTTTGTATGGAAATGCAAAATTTTATTTTGTTTTCTGCTCTACCTTGAGTAAGTCTAAGAGGAGGTTCCAATGGTATCAGATCTTGGTATTTGTAATTCAAGACAATTTCCTCTCCCCCAAACCATTCATAATCTCCATCCTACTAGAGGGCTGTGGTTCCAAGATGAAATAAGAAATTATCTTGAAAGATAATGGAAAAGGACTATTGCATCTTTTAGATATGACATAGTGACATTTCAAATTCATACTCCTAATCCTCTGTGACATACATAGTTTAAAGGTAACATAATTGCAAAATACTAACTGTAATCTTATTGCATTAATGGATTAGAAATATATAAGATTGAGACCTCAAATTACATAGTGAGAATCAGAAATAACTGAATTTGCAAATGAAGTTGATTTTCATCTTTGAGTATTCTTGCATTCCTATTACAAAAAAGTTTTATATTGTTTGAAAATTTACATAAGAACAATGAATCCTACATTTATGATATAGGTTTATGTACTCCCCAAGAGAATGTGGCATGAACACTATGATAGGACCAAAGAGTACCTGACATTTCTTGTTTGTCAAGAAAGTTACTTTTTATTGATGTAATATTGGTTTCCAATGTTGTACATGATTTAGAGGATCATACCTTTCAGATGTGTTACCACAACACACTTACCACGTAGGCACCCAGAGTCCTCCACCAGAGTCCCTGGAGCCTCTTCCTCATGTTGTCAAGAAAGTTTTAAGCTAAATACTTTTGATATTGACTGATTCGAAAATGTTAATGCATGTAAATTCTGTTTCTACTTGCTTCATTTTTATTCTGATGTTTGGAAATTTTACATACAGATATTAAAAAGGAATAGATAAATCCGTTAAGATTACAGTCTTTATTACAGTCTTTTAGATGACAGTACTAAAAAAAAAAAAAAGTAGCAAGAGTCTACTTTGTTATCCAGTTAATATCATGATGCAATCGTCTAAGGAAAAAATCTCATATTTCTGTGTTCTAATAAAAAGAATGAATAGAATATGGTATGTATTAAACATATGATTGGAGGGGTATATAAACAAACTAATAAGTAAATAAACACATAATATAAATTAATATTGCTAAAAATTATCATTACTAATATGTCTGCACCAGGAGCTTAGGCCATTTGTAAGTGGATCCCTCGTGTCTCAGCAAACATCATCAGAATGAGTTCACTGGGTGAAAATGATTTGCACTTACGAAGTATAAATAGTTGAAAATAAATTATTTTGGGCAAATTCTATTGGAAATTCTAATTTCCCTTGATCAAAAGTGGTTCTGAAACATACTTTTGACTAATAAATTAAGAATTCAAGGATATTTGATTAGTTACATGTTACAGAGTAGAAAAAAAGGTACACAATGTTACAGGGTAGGAAACTTTTATTCTATACATAAAGATGATTTTGAGATAAGGGTTTCCCTAATACTCTCCCATTCAGAGGATAAAACTTCTGTGGAAATACTCTACCCTAAATCACAAACATTTTAGGAAAAGGAGAGGATAGGTAAACTATGGCTTGCAGGCCAAAACATGCCTGTTTCTGTATCTATACAATTGATTTGATGACAAGAAAAATGAACTGTTTACCTCAATAAAACAAAATGTTATCCCCTCAAAACAGAAGTCCACTCTTATTATTAGCAAGCATTACCAAAATAATAATAAAAAACCCCACTCAGTTAATACTGTATTTTAATGTTATCAAGAAAAATGATGGTCATTTCTTTTCATTGTTATGTAATGATCTATTTAACATTCTTAATTTTGCATCTTGACCTGCAAAGCCTGAGTATTTACAATTTGTCATTTACAAAAAACGTTTGTCAATCCCTGTTTCCCCATATTACACTGCTTTCAAAAGATCACAAAATATATCACTAATTTTTCTGATTCAACACCTTTGAGCCTTTATGTTTTTCTCCCTTCCCCCTCACCATTTATTTAACATCTTGATGGTCCACCAGTTGCTTATGGAACAGTAAAAGGTAATGCTTTTGCAGTATCTAATGATTTTTGTTTTTTTAATCAGGACAAGAAACTCTCTGTGTCATTTATATCTGTTCGGAAAAACTAAGCAAAGTCTCATCTGATTTATATAAAAAGAAGATTGGATATGACAGCTCAGAGCTGTGCAACTAAGAAAACAGGAGTTCAATGATATAGGCAAAGAGAGATGACTGTAGATACAGATATATGGTGAATTAAAATAAAAGTAAGGACTGTAAGTTCAGTTCATTTCTTGTTATCTTAAATAGCAAAAAATTAACCTTTTTTCAGTTAAGTCATAGTAGTATCTTGAAATCAGTGATGGAAAAGAAGATCAATTAGGTCATTTAGTTCCTTTCCAAGATTCCAATTTTCTCATTCAGCATAATAACTTTGGCCTGTCCAAATTTAAGTGACTAAAGAGATGGGTTTCTACAAGTTAACTTGGGAGATATTTCTAAATCAAATTTATCTGTACCAAAGCATCATTAAAGACTTTGCTATTAGAATTATACTAAATTGTTCTCTGCTTAATTGCATCTCATTTGTCCTTTATTCCCCTTGGCTACCCAAAGCAAACTTTTTTTTTTCTTTGACTAGATTTATTTTAGACCAGCTAGTTCACATATATTATTAATAAAGAATATATCATTTATGATTTCTGTTTATTATATGTGTTGTTGCTTAAGTATTTGTGTTCCTTTTTACAAACTACTGTACAAAGGAGACCCGTTTGTAATAAAAAGTATCAAATTTCATAGGAAAACAGATTCAGGAGGGAGTCCAGTAGTTTATGGACAACATTTTCTAACTTAATTTGTCAACACGTCCAACCGTGAATACCCATCAACATGCTATTATATGTGCAGTTTCTTCCTGCTATCCATTTCCCCATCAATGCCCATATTTTGATTTTCTAAAACCTCAATCACATTAAGTTTCTCTGCAATAAAGCATTTCTCCCAAAACCCTCATTGATTAAGTCTAACTCAAGAAACTCTGAGGATGCTAGATTCAACAACATATTGTTTTCTTCCTGCCCAATTGATGGATATCCTGCAACAGAATCTTGAATCCAAAACTGAGTTGATTAAAGAATACTAAGAAAATCCATATATATGACTAAGTCAATCCATCAGTGTTTTTGTTTAGTAGGGTCAACTTTTTCTGTAATACCACTGGCAGGAGATAGTAATGAACTACGACCTCTGAGAGTGTTGCAACAGGAACTAATGACAAGGAAACATTTGCTATTAGAGCAAATAGACTCCTAATCAACATATTATTGATCCTTTATTTTTGTCAAGGTCATCTTGTGCTTTAAAAAATGATCCTACGGTAAGGCTTTAATAGGAAAAGTGGACTAATTTGATTTAAAGAGTAAATGCTATTAATTATGAAAGACAGTCAATAAAAAGCTTGTTCTTCTAAACATAAAGGCAAATCTTACAGTGGCTTTGATTTATGGTAATGAACACAATGATGAAATATTTTCACTAGTATCTCTTACTCTCATCCCAACTTATTCTCTTGCTCACACAATAGGCAAACACTTGAAATAATCTTTGTATTTAAAGGCAATGTTTGAGTCAAAGTATTTCTTCATAATTTTATTAATATGACTGTTTCAAATACATATATATGCTATACATATAGTTGGCATCATTTCTATAATAAATGTTAGATAAAGAATAATTCCCATTGTTTAGCTAACAATGTAGATTAAAAAATTTAAAATAGTTTACTATATATTGCTATTCAAGCTCAACATATACTAATAAGATTTAAATAAAAATTTTAGCATTCTGAAATACAAAAAAGTTAAAATCACTTTAGAGAATCACCATGTCACATAATATCTTACCATAAGTACAAACATATACCTTAACATTTGTATAAATATACATCAATATAACATGCAATATTTTAGGTTCTGGAGTCTATTACAGTCATTGTTATATTCAAGTACTTTATTATTTACATTATTTTATCTGAAATAAAAATATAAATTATTTAATAGCTAATAAAATAATCTCAGTGAATTTAAAATAAGATCTTTGAACACTTATGCATAACCTATAGAATTATTGGTTTCTCCATGAAAAAGAGTAAATATTTCTTCCCTTAAAAATGACTGCATTCTCTGTAAGTCAAGCTACTCTGTATATCAGTTCAATAACCTAAAGTTTCTTGGTTATAAAATATGCATTTGAAAAACTGCCTTCAATATAAGTTTTCCTACTGTGAATCATCAATATGTGAACTGAAGTTTGCTCACCTGGATAGTAATTACGTGACTCTGTGACTGAACTGGTGGAGCAGGTCAACCTTTCATGCCTCTAAAATGCTACTTTCTTCTTTTTACAAAGAATAAATTTATTGGTTAGGAAATAGTGTCTTTTAACTGTAATAACTAAATGTAAATAAATACAAAGTTCCAAAGTCTTGTTTGTTTACAAAATGTTACCAAAAAACCCCAAATATTATTCTTTTGCTGAAGATTTGTTTACTTGGAAAAAAAAGAAAAACAGTGGCAAGACAACAACAGAATAGTATGTCTTGTAGGAAATAAGGGTGACATGTATCTGGTTCTGCATGGTGATTAAAGATCAAAACCTTATATAGAATCAGTATTTTAAGCCACTTACGTAAATTATGAAAATAACATTTTCTAGAAAAACAAAGTAGGTTTGTTTATCATAGTAACCCCAATAAGTATGAATTTATAAGCATTATTAGTAAAACTATAGATTTAAATTCATTGCAAAGTTGATACTCTCACCCCAAAGTAGGAAGAATCCCAGTTCTATGTTGCCATGGATCAAAAGACTGTTATGAACCTTGTTGAATAGGACTTTTATAAAAAGCATAATATTCAACAATACTCATAACCCACACCTAAATATAGTCTTTAATTTCACCCTCTAGAATGATTTTAATCAGTGAAACTGAGCATTGAAAAGATTAGAGATGGGGAAAAATAAAGAAATGCCACATTTTACAGTACCTATTACAAAGCAGTGTGCTAAACCACATTTACAAATAAACAAATTGTCTTCTATATTTCCTATGAGCTGAGGCCTTGAAAATGTCTTTGTAGGTAAAAGCTGAAAGTATATTTAAACAAAATCAGTAGTTTTATTTCAAAAAATGTTTTAAGCTCTGTGCTTTGTGAATACAAAATTAGGAAAGCAGAAAGAAAGCTTGCAATGAGTCTTAACAGTATGGCTGGTATATGGTAATAAAGACATAATTCATTCAAAAGACTGAACAACTGACAATCAATGGTTTGAGTACAATTTAACAATATGATTTTGACAAATTCACACTCTCATTTTGAAAATGAATAGTGAGACAAAGCTACATATACTTTTATGAAATGGAAAACAAACTGGCACCTGCAAAATCAAAATCCTGAACACTTTTTAATATCATTTTTTTAATGAACAAATCATCTATAGGAGTGAAGGATTTTGTAGCAAATTATTTGTGATGAGCTAAAATGAGGGTGTAGCCAGAAAAATGGTTAGAGGCACATGAAGGGAACAGAATCTAAGTGAACAGGAGTTGACTTATTATTTACAATCGTCTATGAAGTACCTTGGGCTCATATTCTGATCCATACTCCATAACTGGAAAAAAAAAAAAGCATGAACAAAAGGTAAGTAAGGTATTGGTTTGTGGAAGGACTTAATTTTGAAAACCATTAATGTTTTCAAGTTGCTTGTAAATGGAGGCCCTAGTAGGAAGCTAGGAGTGAAAATTGAGGAAATATTTGAGTGCAACTTCACCAAGTCACCTAGAGATGATTTATGCCTCAAAATCCTGCAGATGTGGGAATACTACTGAAATTTACACCTGGTGGCTACTGAGGAAAGATATAGTAAAATTAGTAAGACATTTGGAATTAAGAGATAGGAGTTTATGAGTTTGTTCTGTAACTTATAAACCATATGAATATGAATTAATCTTTTACTTCTCTAAGCCTTATTTCCTCACTGGCAAAATGGGACTATAACTATTACTATCACCACCATTACCCCTCCTAAAACAAAAGTGTCTCAAGCTTTTGAGAATATATTTGAAAGCATGTTAGCTTGTAACATATATTTGCATCTATTATTACAAATAAAGAGGAATAAAGACCCACACTTTTGCATATGGATCTAATCATGGGAAAATAACAGAATTTACCAGACCACCTTAGTGTTTGGCTCTTCAATAATTATCTAAAGCTCTACTTAGGGCCATAAGCTTAGATACTAACTAAAGGAGTATTTATCTTGTTTTAAATTCAAAATAATTATATTTTAGCATTAACACAAGATGACTTTATCTTCTATTCTGAAAATAGATATTGCTATAATAGAAACACAGATGAACATTTAGAACCCACATTGAACTATGTTATAATATTAAAATAAATCTATAAACACATACTAAGATTTGAGAAAAAAGTGAATTGGTTCCATGTTCAGTGATTGTTCTACATATTTACATCCATGAAGAAGTGAGCTTTCAGTTTGGCCCAAGAAAAAAAGAAAACTTAGAACTGATAATGCTGGGCCTCCCCGGTGGCGCAGCGGTTAAGCGCTGCGCTGTGGAGCTGTTGGCAGCAGCGACACGAGTTCGACACCCAGCCAGGGAGAATCCCACATGGCGCAGCAGACCTCTCCTGCCTCGCCCACTGCTCCCCTCAGCAGTGTATTTCTGATCTGCCTGATCTGCTCCCTGCTCTGGCTCTGGTGAACCCTCTCACCGCCCCATGCCTCTGGCCTGTACCCCAGCTTGTATGTATAAATAAAAAATAAATCTTAAAAAAAAAAGAACTGATAATGCTTTAATTGAGACAGACTATGGGATGACATCCAAATATGTGTTTCTAGAACGGCAAAGAAAATGTACTTCCACAGGGTATTCTTTGAAAAAGTCTTTTCTCTTGAAGTTCTCAAAAAGAGACAGAAAAGGGTGCAGACTATACTGAAGACTTTGAATCTAATAAAATGAAACTTTTTAACAATCCTCATAGACTGCCAGATTTTTCCCTTTTGATATGAGAGACACAGGAAGACAATATTAACAAAAATTTTAGATTATTATGAAACCCACAGTGAATAATGGCAAGACAATAGATTTTCTCTTCAAACTATTCTAAGGGAAGTTCTACACAAGTATTTCACAGACTATATAGAAAAAGGATTTGTACACTGAAGTCTGCATAAAAATAATATTCTAACACCCCTTTTGAAGTACCATATAAATCTTTTCAATTAAATTCTGAATCTGAGATGAAGACACCCTTTTTGTTTTCCCTTCAAGTCATGACCATGAATTTACTTCCTTCTGATTGTCAGCAACACCAAACATAATGCATATCCAGTAAACAGAATAACCCACAGACTTCCCTGCATTATGTTTAATAATTTGTGATTCTTAGAAAAGTGAAGCAATGATTCCTTAGAGAAATCACCAAAGTAATCCAATCAAAATTCAAGTATTTTAGACCTCTTTTGATGTTTCTACACTGGCCAAGTACAAGCATATACTCTGGCATTTGAACAAATACTGGTGCCTGTACAGAAAGCACCATATTCTCCAGAGAGCTGGCAAGTAACAGATTTCATCTTGCCAGTGTAGAAATAGCATTAGAGCAAGACTAATTGCTGGAAAGCCTGTTCAGAAAGATTTGTCATTCAGGATGGTAAAAATAATTCCACTTTTCAGAGTACATTCAAACTTAAAAAAAAAAAAATCCAGTATTTAACAGAGATCAAAACATTTCTATTTCTACAAGTGAATGCATTTTATGTAATACAGCTATTTCCTTTGATTTGAGTTCAAGCAGGGAAGCTAAAATGAAAAAAAAAATCTGTCTAGACGTACCATGTTTGTTCCTTGTGTAAGATCATTTATTAAGCCTGAAATGTGACTTAAAGAAATATTCGTGTGTGCCATTAATATCTTATTGTAAAGCAGCAAAGTCAAGAGGGAGGAAGCTATGACATACACACTTGAGAAACAGAGGTGTATAGCAGGTAACCTCTAATGATGGCCGTACAGATTTATGGAGAAGGGAAAACTGCAGGGAACCTAGGTGACCAGCTACCCCTCACAGCTTCCCAGCTCAATCTGATGCCTTGTACTAGAGGTACTGTCTTATTACACAAATTATCACCAAATGTATCTGCTTATAGCCACAGCAGCTAGCACTTCTCATGATCTTAATCACTGGATTCTGCCAGTGACTTCTCTAAAAGAAAAATCCATTGCTCCTCATTATTTTAACTTTTGTTTTAAGTTTCTGATTTTTAAAAGATTAATCTCCCCTAGAGTTACAATTATTGTCCAAAATGTCTTGCACTGTGTCGGGCCAAACCCAGAGACTTATCTAAACAAAGTTCAGATCATCCCAATTTCTTTACTCTCAGCCTTTGATGCCATTGTGAGCACAGCTGTGGATTGCCAGCATCTAAATTCCTTATCTACCATCCCATAAGCCCAAGAAAGTATATCCCTGATTTGTAACACAAGAGAGTCAACATAACCACAGTAAATAAAATAGAAACATGTTATGATGTTAAGCCATGTGCACTGCTTGGCATTCGTTCAGTTCACTGTAGCTGAAAAAATAACTGTGAGCCTCCATATCCCATTAACACAGTGTTAATTATTGTCATTGTCTCATCAGTGGTTTGTTTATGACAGCTCTGGCTGACAGGAATAGTGGGATGTTCTGTCAAGGCCATCACCTGATGAGATTTTTATTGGCAAAAGATCTTTCTTTCCTTTACTCAACTACATTAGGGGAATCAGTGCTTCATTAACTCCAAACATAATCACTTGTATTGGGCCAATTTTTAAATGTTTCAAATAATTGGTATAATAATTCCTTGCTAGCATTATTGTTAACCAATTCACTCTTGAAAAATGAGACTCTTCAATCTTTCTCAGCTTAAAAGAATTCCTCTCAATGCCTGTCAAATATGAAAGGGAAATACTGCCTCACTGGGGCAGATTTTTTTAATACTGATAGTATTTTTAATTCCCTTTGTATTGTACCTGTGAATAAGTGATTCCACAGAGGAAATCTATGTCAAGGGTAAAAAACCCAGTAATTTGTAAACACACACACATCCGATTCAGTGAATATGAATCACTGCTCCTTTTCTTTTAAGATTTGGGGAGTAAGACTTTTAAATCTCCCTCAGTGGGAGGGGTACTTCAAATTCTTTGGCAAGGACTGATAATTATTGTTTTCTCTTCCTCTCTAGATACAGATATAGATTATATGAAATAAGTAGATGTACTCATTTCGGGAATAGTAAGTTTTTCAAAAGAAAAAGGATTATTAACCTTAGTCCCAAAATTGTCTTAGCACAATTTATCTATTCCTGTAAGTAAATATATTTCAAGCTAAATTGCAGTGACTTATAATTTCAAGTTCAAAGAGTAATTCTAATTTAACAATAAAGATGACTTTCTTACCCACATCAAATAATGCCTAATTTAAATTCCACAGATACATAGCCTTACTAACATTGTTTCTGATTTTTTTCTTATTGACTGCATAAAATTCTTTCTGACATTGAATGCGGACCTCAGTCTACAATTTACAAATTGTATGTTTTGAATGATTCCATTTCCTCATTTGTATCATTAGAATCAAACATGCCATCTCACCTAACTTGCAGTACTGTTGTGAGAATATCAAATTTATGACTATGACAGTATGCAAAAATAGTCATCAAAATGTGAGAGGTTGTTTTTCATAGCACAAGCTAGGACATAATAGGTACAGTAAGTGTGGTAATTAATTTTATGTGTCAATGTGGCTTGTCTATGATGGCCAGTTGTTTGGTCAAATATCAGTCACATGCTGTTGTAAAGGTATTTTTTTTTAGTTATGATTAACATTTAAATAGGCAGGCTTTGAATAAAGCAGATAATACTCCATAATGTTGGTGGGCCTCATGCAATCAGTTGAAGGCCTAAGAGGCAGATGTCCTTGTAGAAGAAGAAATTCTGTTCTCCAGCTTGCAACATATAAGTTCTACCTGAGTTTCCAGCCTTTGTATTCATGATTGGAATACCAACTTTAGCCTAAACTTCCATTCTGCCAACTTGCCCTGAAGATTTCAGATATGCCAGCCCCCACAATCCAACTGTATGAGCCAATTCCTTAAAATAAAACTCTATCTATATGTATATATATAGATATTGTATGTCTCTCTCTATATAGATATGTGTATGTCTATATGCATATATCTATATTTCTATATGTAGACATATAGATATATACATATATCTATATCTATGGATCTATGGATCCATATATCTATGGATATACATATATCCATACATGGATATGTGTATATATGTATGTATATATATCTATAGTATATCTATATATGTATGTATACACACATACACACACACACACATCCTACTGGCACTGTTTGTCTGGAGAATCCTGACTAATACAGTCAGTGTTCTTTGGAAGAAATTAAATAAGTTTACATAGCTCTCTCTCATGAATTGTATTCAGAATCTCCCTTAATAACCAAAATGCCTGACATTCTGGAGCAAGGTCTCATTGTGTCATAATAATTTTCTGCTCCTAGAGAGCAGTAATTCTCTGCCAATAGATACTACCTCCTCCTATAGCCTTATGCAAGCATGAGGGTAATTAATCCTTATGCTTACTTGAGTTTGGCTTGGCTTTGACACAGCATGCTTTCCCTAGCAAACCATAATTGATTCTGAATAATTGATCAGTGACAAACATTCAATTTTCTTTATCTTCTCTTCCTTTCATTCTCCTATGATATATGTTTTCTTTGGGGAACCATTTTCTACTTAAAAAAAAAAAATCCCCAAATGCAAGGCCTTTTAGTGATCAAATCAATTTATGCTCCTTTCTGCCAATTCACATCAACTCGAATGTGACTCCTCTTGGAGAACTCTTAGGGAATGCTAATTAGCATCCCATAGTATCCATTAGTTTTCAATAAGGAAGTAAACTTCTCATGTAAAAACCTTGCAAACTATTTACATATGACTGCTTTGCCATCTATCTAACCACCACAATGACATGCTCTTTTCAAATATCCTTTGATGAGGATTGTTACTGAAACCACTAAATAGACATGAATCATGGATTCTGGCTGCATAAAGATACCTAAAGTCAAGATCTGTGAGAATCATCTAAGCTGTATTAATTTGCTTAAATGATTATGTTCTTTACTTTCACTTATGGGACAGTAAGCTCACATTATAAAAATGCCTTCTAAACTAAATATTAAAATTCTTTATCTACTTGAATAAAAGCTCCTTCAGATACAGAAGAGATTCTTTTGAGGAAGGTAGTCTTCAGGAAGTCCATACATTCCATTATGTCAGAGAGAAATGAGTGGCTTTCCGGCCAAAGGTATATGTTCAATGTAACATGCAAAGTTGAGTTAGAAAAGTTGAATAGCTGCTTTCCTTTTAAACACAGATAACAAATCAAAAGAAAGAGTGGAAGAGGTAGAAACTGTTGGAGGGTGATATTTTGAGATGCATTACACATATTCTTAGACATCTCCATTTAACCTACTCTTCTTTCTTTCAGATGCAATGAATGCCCTTCCTTCCTCCTCAACTTCTGAAACAAGAATGTTATCACATCTTCTCTTTATTGAATGTGATGTTACTTTGGCCACACCTTTCCAATCTGCAGGAACCAAATGTTCAAAAGAACAAATCTCCAAATGGACGTTTTTCCCCATTTTTTTCTTGTCTCCTGAAGTAAATTAACATGGACATTCAACAACTCACTCTTGTAGAAAATATTCCTCAAATACAATTATAACTCAATATTTAATGCAATCCAGTTGTGTGAAATTAACATTTATTGGATAATTGTTCATTTCTGGTACTATGTGCCATCCCTGGGCCTAGTGTTGGCAATAGCATTGCAGACTTGTTTCAAAACAAAACTTCTCAACTCAGTGGCCTTTATTCACTGTTCCTATTATCTCATTCTGCATTCTCACTTATCCCCACATCTTCAATATACCAAAAGTGCTCTTTTCTTTTCTGATCTTATCTTACTCAGCTGTCACCAGAATTTTTCTTGAATTGCTCTTTCCTGTTCATGTTGATGAATCTACATTTTCCTGTGTTTTGTTTTGTTGTTTTTACTGTGCTGACTGCTCCTCCACAGTCTTCTGTGTTCACTCCCCCTTCCTTACTTCACTCATTAAGCGCTGGCATGACACAAGGTTCAGTGGAATGTGCCCACATTCTCTCACTGAGTCTTTGGATAATCTCATGTACCTCTGAAGCTGAAAGCACAATACAGCACTTGATTCTTCCTAAATCTGTACCTAGAGCTCCAAACTCCAATAGGTTACTTACTGTCACAATTTAAATTTCATAGCTAATAGCTGTAAATCCAGATTCTTGATTCCTACATTCTAAATCAACTCTATGCCACATTTCTCAAGACTAATCATCTTACTCATTATTGCACATCTGGGTAGTTAAGACATTACATATGCAAGAAAAATAAAGGAGAAAAATCATCTTACATCACTTTGTCAATATTTTTGTTTGAGATGATATTTAAAAAAATTCTGGTGAAGAGTATAAACTAAGGGATACATAAAACTGTTTTTTAACATAGATTACACCACTCGTTAGCTTTTTAATAAGTTTTATAACATCTTATGACTTCTGAAATAACTCATGACAAGATACTCAATCCCTGTAAATGTCAGTCCCTTGTTAAATTTGGATAACAGTAACTACGATATTGACTTGTAGTAAAATTAATTAAGATAAGCTTTTAAAGGCCATACTTAGCATTTCATTCATTCATTCATTCACTCGTTCTTGAATTCATACAAGAATATGTGTAACAAGTCTAACATGTTCTGTTCTAAATTACGATAAGAAGATAATTAAGATAGACAGGATTTTAGCTAATATGGAGCTATAAACAAGTTAAAAGTAAACATGCAAGTAAAACAGTGTGAGATAGTACTTGGAAAGAGACCCAGAAGAGCTCTGAGAGAGAGAGATAGAGAAGGATTGATTCTATGTCAGAGTAATGAAAAAAGAACTATGGCAGGAAAGAACTTGTTTTATTGTTTTTTAATGAAAGTATGAGATTCCAAACTGGTACTGCTGAGACAAAATACGATTAGCAAAATCAGGAAAACACTACTACTTCTGGCCTGCAGAAACAAAAAAGAAAGCTGAGAAGGACAGAGCCCAGAGGTAGGATTATCCAAGCATAATGTGACTCTTAGGTGGTCTGTCCAAGGGAAGTTGGAATCAATGAGGAGTTATAACCACAGCTAGAGACGCTGGGCCAGAGAGAGGAAAGAGAGATAGTTTTAAAATTTCTCTCCATCCTTTCTTCCATTATCCTATTATTAATAAAATTATCAATGACTTTCAGAGGCTGAATCAAATCAGATGCCAGATGCCACAACAGTTTGGCAAATGCAGCCTAGCAATTCCACTCTGTATATTTCAGCACAACAAGCAAAGGGGAGTGGCTCTGAGAGCAAGTTGGCTCATAATTAGCAGATCTTTTAGTTATTAAGGGTTGCCTCCTTTAATAATTTGGTCAAAGAATCCCACTGTGAGGGGAATGGGAATGGACTCAGGAATGCTACATATTTTAGAACTATAAAGAAAAATACTGCCTGGCCCTGATATAAAGAATTGAGGGCCTCAGACAAAAGATTTGGGTCTTTAAGCTGGTATATAACTTTTCAAGACCAAATTTACAGATTCTGTCTGATTGACTTCTAAAAAATGGCTCTATACCAAAAACCAGAAAGAAAATTTGATGATGATTCTTATTTCTTAAAAAAACAAAACACTCAAATAACAACTCAAGGTAGAGAACATCATCTCACTTTGGGACTGTCTAAACCTAAGGATCTTTGAAATTGCACAATGAGAGAAATCTATAGAAAATCCCAAACTTTTTGTCATTATGATAAGTTCCATCCTTTTTTGAACAATGGCACAGTATTTTACTCCTTGTGTAAAACAGACTGACACATACATAGATCCCTACTCAAGTTTATAAGAACTGCCAAACAACTTCCACATACACATTTAGCACAGCTTAAATAATATCTAGTAAGTTCCACAAACCTAAACCTATTGCTATTGTTGAAAGGAAGTGAGGATTATGACAAGATACTACTCAGAGGATATAGTAACCAATTTGTGTCATGTTTTAATTTGAAGAGAAAAGCATTATTCATGCATTAATTATAGTTTAACTGTAAAATAATTAACATGCTTTTTATGATTTATGAACTGAAGAGATTCTCCTTGAAAGCAGTTGCCAATTACCATGAAGCCATGTCAGTACTTCTGACCTTGTAGGCTGTAGTCCAAGCCTGTTAAAATAGATAGGAAGTTGCATCTTGAACAAATACTTTGCTTTATATGAGCTATGACCATATTTGCATCTTATTTTATGGAATTATCACAGTTAGAAAAGTTTCCCAAGTGCTATTTCTTGTCTGGATGAAAGAATGAAGAGGATAAATTATGAACTTGATTCTTGCTGTTTTTTTTTTTAAAGATTTATTTATTTATGCACACAAGCTAAGGTGTAGGCCAGAGGTGTGGGGTGTGAGAGGGTTCACCAGAGACAAAGTGGGGAGCAGAACAGGCAGATCGACTGAAATATACTGCTGAGGGGAGTAGCGGGTGAGACAGAAGATGTCTGCTGTGCCATGTGGGAATCTCCCTGGCCAGGTATTGGACTTGTGCTGCAGTGGCTCTGGCTAACTTCATAGTGCTGTGCTTAACCCCTTGCTCCATGAGGGAGGTCCTTTGCTGGGGTTTTCAGGAAAGATAAAGGAAATCAAAGAGGAATAGATTCACTGAGGGTATAAACGAGTAACTATGGGCCTTGTGTTGAGTAGAAAATTTAGTTTAGGAAGTAGTTTAACGTTATGGGATAAAATGCAAGGGTCAAATATAAAAGGTCTCTATGAAGTCAATGAATAGTTCAGAAAGAGTGAAGGGGAGAGAGAGTGAAAATATAAGTTAGAAAATGAGGCCAATGATACAGCATAAAAATGTAACACGGAGTGGATGAGTAGAATAGTTTAGGAGTGCCGAAAACTAAAATCTTGGGAGCTAAAATGTTGACCAAATATATTAAGAACTTATCCTGAACTTATTCATCAAATGCATTTAGTTCTAATTGTATCTATTACTCAGCTTTGCTGAATTATAAAAATATATCAAAAATCTCACTGTTTTATAGTGAAAAATATGTTGTCTCATGCTCCAGAGTCTGCAATTTGACTCTGGATGATCTACACTGGACTCACCTGGGCCACTCTGCTCCAAATTGTTCTCTGGGAGCCTTTGCTCCAATATTCAGGTATCTCCCAGGTGTGATCATTCTAAAGGACGGTAGGTATGCAGATATTATCTTCTCATTTTGGGTGACAGGAGCTCAAAAGGAAGGGCTAATTTATAAATTACTCAATTCAATATATACCTGCTAATATTTCATTGGCAAACACACACACACACACACACACACACACACACACACACACACACACACAATCTCATGGCCCAAATTCACACTAATGAATAGGAGAAAAATACTCTTTTTTTTAATGCATCAAAATCAAATCACAAAATCTGCGTGGTTAAAGACAAATGAAGAATTCCAGTGATGACACAATAAGAATTTAGACAAATGCTATGAATTTGGTGACTAAATTAACCTTTGAAAATACTGAGAAGTAAATGGTAGGTCAACAGATACTAGACACTGTGAACTATTAAAAATCATGGAAAACATGATTCCCCCTCTCTCCTCCCCTTCAGCCTAAAATAACTGAAGTATAGGAGACTGGAGAGGACAGTAAGGTGATGCAACAATAGAAGCTGTCATTCTATAGGTCAGCAGGAAGTGGGGGTGGGGTAGTCCATTTTGTGATAACTTTTGTTCTCTGTATCTTTCTTGGTAGTATACAAGTATTATATAATTAATAACATAAACTTATTAGAAAGTACGGGTACTGACACAGATCAACATTAGAGACAAGAAAATCATCAACTTGAAGTGGTTTTGCATTGAACAAAAATTCCAGCAACAGTGAAAGACATCACCTTGCAATTTTGGGTGCCTGTGTTGATAATCATTGATCATCAAGTGATGAAATTATATAATATACACGCTAAGAAAACACTAGATATTTTAGCATAAACAGTTGTGAAGAAAAAAATATGGTGGCTTATAACAAAGTAAGAATATCACTCTCTTAGAATTTAATGTTCAACTAAGGTGACAATTTTGACTCTGAAGGCATAACTATGTTACTATGATTCTTTGTAGAGCTTGGCAATAATGAGACTCAGGTGTCAGAAGTAGGAGAGGAAACACTGTGGGATTGACGTCATCAACATGGTGGTGAAGGGACACCAGTATCAACTTTCCCGAAAGAGAAGCCGCTTATAAAGAGACATCAGCCAAACCCAGAGAAGATCCAGAAACGCTGGATAAATCTAACACCCTCATGGTTAAGTAGGACCAGGAAAGAAGCTAAAAAGAAGAGAGAAGAAAGAACTAAGGAGAAGAAAGAACTACCAGATCCCCCCCCCCCACCTCAACACAAAACCGGACCAGGAGACCAAGACGAGAGGCACCTGAGGAGACCCAGAAAAAGAAAGGTGGGCAGAGATGTTTCCCCAGGCACGGCAGAGTGATAAACTCGAGACTGACACCAGCAGTCCCTCCAGGTAGCAACAGAACCTGGGAGAGGGCAGAGTGCACTGGGGAAGTTGGCGGAACACGGAACAAAGCCTCAGGCAGCCGGGCAGCCACAGTGTGGCCCCTCCCCCCACCTCCATTAAAGAGCCAGCACTCTAGCTCCCCGCTGGAACAGAACTCTGGGGTAGTGGTCTACCCACTCCTTCAGTAACACTGGTAGTATTTAACCACTGGAGGAACTGCGGGGGGAGAAAAAGAGGAAAAAAAAAAAAAAGCTCCCAGCTACAGGTACGGGAGAAACACAGGACAAAAGCAGCACGCTGTAGGGACTCCCTGTGCTGCCCCAAGCAAGAGAGGGAGAGCTGCCCAGGCAGCTCCACCATGCCGCTTTGCCCCCGAGAATTACCACGGGAGGGGGTCAGCTTCACAACCCACAGATAAAGTCTGCAGGCTAGGCTGCTGCAACCACCCTCCAGGCACGGAAGAGGTGCAGAACAAAAGCCGCTTGTGGTTTAGACTTGCTCCATCCCACGCAGAAGAGGGACTGCGGTAGGGGCAACTCCATCACAGCATGCCCGCCGGTGCCCCCCAGCCACGTGTGCCCCGTGCCTGCCAGTGCCCTTCAGCCAGGGTTCTTGGAACTGAGTGGAACTACCTCTAGGAACACCAACCACCACGACCACCAGGGGCTTGCCCTAACAGGGCCAGAATCAGTTAGATCATCACTCCCTGACATCCAAGAAGGAGAACACAAAGAGATGCCTGCCAACACCAGTGCCACAATCTCCCAATACTTACAACAAATCAGAAGACAAACAGGGAGAAGGAAAAATATAAACAACCAAGCAAGCCCTCAGGGAAAGGACAAGGAACAAAAAGAAAATCAAGTACCAAAAACCATCGACAATGACACGGAAGAGCTTCTCTCTCTGTCAGATAAAGAATTTAGAATCATGATCAAGGAAATCATGACAAAGGAAAAGAAAGAAATTGAAAAAACAATTAATCTGAAGAAAGAAATCGAGACCCTAAAGAAGGAGAATAAGAGCTTAAAGGAAGAATTAAAGATCTCCGGGATCAGCAATAAAAGCAGAATCGATGAAATGGAAGACCGCATTAGCAATCTCGAAGATGCAAATATTAAAAGATCCAAAAGGGAAAAGGAAATTGAAGCATGAAGGGTAAAGAATGAAAAAAACAATTCAAGATCTATCTGACACCATGAAAAAAGGAAACATAAGAGTGATAGGAATTCCAGAGGGAGAGGAGAGGGACCAAGGAGCAGAGAAACTATTTAAGGAGGTGACAGAAGAAAATTTCCCAAGTATGAAATTTTCCAGCGTACAAGAAGCAAGAAGATCTCCAAATCACCATAATCCCAGACGACCCACACCTAGACATATCATAGTTAAACTCACACAAATACAGGACAAGGAAAAAAATATTGAAGATGGCAAGGGGGAGGAAACAAATAACCTATAAAGGAAACCAATCAGGATGACATCTGACTTCTCCGAAGAAACGCTAAGAGCAAGGAGAGGATGGAGAGACATATTCAACAAACTCCCAGATAATAAATTCCAACCTAGAATACTTTATTCTACAAAGCTCTCTTTCATCTATGAAGAAAGGATAAGGATCTTCCCAGACAAACAGAGTCTCCAGAAATTCGTCACGACTAAACTCCCACTACAGACAATACTACAAGAAGTCCTAAAACCAAAACTGACAAAGGAATGAAAAAGACTAGAATAAGACATGGAATAAAACTACAAAAAGACAAACAAAATGGCCAATATAGATGCCAATGTATCAATACTAACTCTAAATGTAAATGGACTCAACTCATCAATAAGAAGGCACAGAGTAGCAAAATGGATCAAAAAACAGAACCCAACCTTCTGCTGTCTACAGGAAACACATTTAGCCAAGAAAGATAAACACAGACTGAAAGTAAAAGGCTGGAAAACAATCCTATAAGCAAATGGACTTAAAAAGAAGGCAGGGACAGCTATACTTATATCAGATAAAATAGAATTCAAACTAAAAAAGGTAAAAAGAGACATAGATGGTCTCTACATCATGATAAAGGGTAAAATTCAGCATGATGATATAACCCTCATCAACATATACCCCCCTAATGAAGAGCACCAAAATATATAAGACAATTATTATCAACTCTGAAAACAGACATTAGGGAAAATACATATATAGTAGGAGACTTCAACACCCCATTACCACAAATGGACAGATCAACAAGGCAACAAATAAACAAGGACATTAAAGCTCTAAACAAAGACCTAGACCACATGGGCTTAATAGATATATATAGGGCACTGCACCCCCCAAAATCTGAATACACATTCTTCTCAAGTGCACACAGATCATTCTCCAGGATTGATCACATACTAGGTCACAGAACAAACCTCAACAGATACACAAAGATCAAAATCATACCTACTATTTTCTCCGATCATAAAGCCATGAAACTAGAAATGAACTATGAAAAGAAAAAAAAAAAAGGAATCCTTTTACATCATGGAGATTGAAACCCACACTGCTTGAGGGCCACTGGACTAATGAGGAGATCAAAGAAAAAATTTAAAAATACCTAGAAATGAATGACAAAGACGACACAACTTTACAGAATGGTTGGGACACAACAAAAGCAGTATTAAGAGGGAAATACATAGCAATACAGGCTCACATTAAGAAACAAGAAACAACTCAAAGAAACAATCTAATCTCCCACCTCAAAGAACTAGAAAAGGAACAAGAGAAAAAACCCAAAAGTCAGTACAAGAAAGGAAATAATAAAAATCAAAGAAGAAATAAATGAAATGGAAATAAAAAAAATACAGAAGATCAACAAAACCAAAAGCTGGTTCTTTGAAAGAATAAACAAAATAGACAAACCTCTAGCAAGGCTTACAAAGAAAAAACGGAAGAACACACAAATAAACAGGATAAGAAATGAAAGAGGAGAAATTACAACGGACACAGCAGAAATCAAAAGAATAATCAGTTATTTTTATAAACAACTATATGGAAACAAGTTCAACAACCTAGAGGAAATGGATAAATTCCTGAAACTACACAGCCACCCAAAAATAGGTAAAGAATATACAGAACACCTAAACAGGCCAATCTCAAGCTACGAAATTGAAGCAGTAATCAAAACCCTTCCCAAAAACAAAAGCCCAGGACCAGATGGTTTCATAAACGAATTCTACCAAACATTCAAAAATGAACTAATCCCTATATTACACAAATTCTTTCAAGAAATTGAGAAAGAAGGAGTACTAACAAACACATTCTATGAAGCAAATATTACTCTAATACCAAAACCAGACAAAGACAACACAAAAAAAGAAAACTACAGACCAATCTCCCTAATGAATACTGATGCAAAAATATTTAACAAAATCTTGGCCAATAGGATCCAACAATGCATCCAAAAGATAATACACCACGACCAAGTGGGATTTCTTCCAGGGACACAAGGATGGTTCAACATCTGAAAATCAATCAATGAAATCCAACACATCAAAAAAGAGAAAAACAAAAACCATATGATCATATCAATAGATGCTGAGAAAGCATTGGACAAAGTGCAACACCCATTTATGATAAAGGTCCTTGAAATATTTGGAATAGAAGGAACATTCCTTAATATAATAAAAGCCATATACGACAAACCCACAGCCAATATCATCCTCAACGGTGAGAAGCTGAAAGCCTTTCCCCTAAAATCAGGAACAAGACAAGGATGTCCACTCTCACCATTGCTTTTCAATATAATGCTCGAAGTCCTAGCGAGAGCAATAAGACAAGAGAAAGACATACAAGGAATCCAAATAGGGAAGGAAGAAAGTAAACTGTCACTATTTGCAGATGATATGATTATATACATAGAGAATCCCAAAAACTCCATAGAAAAACTACTTAAAACTATAGACCAATTCAGAAATGTGGCAGGATACAAAATCAATGCACAAAAATCAGGAGCCTTTCTATATGCAAGCACTCAGTCTCAAGAAGAAGAAATTAAAAGAATTATCCCCTTCAAAATCGAAACCAAAAAAATCAAGTACCTGGGAATAAACCTAACAAAAGAGGTAAAGGACTTATACAAAGCAAACTAAAAGACGCTGTTAAAAGAAATAGAGGAAGGCACAAAAAGATGGAAAGACATCCCCTGCTCATGGATTGGAAGAATCAACATTATCAAAATGGCCATCATACCAAAAGCAATCTACAGATTCAATGTGATTCCGATAAAAATCTCAATGACATTCTTCAAAGAAATAGAACGGATATTGAAGGAATTCATACGGCACCACAAAAAACTTTGAATAGCTAAAGCTCTCCTGACTAAAAAGAACATAAATGGAGGGATTACACTCCCTGATTTCAAACTATACTACAAAGCCATAATAATTAAAACAGCATGGTACTGGAGCAAAATCAGACACACAGACCAATGGAATCGAATAGAAAACCCAGAAATAGATCTACATATTTATAGACAACTAATCTTTGTCAAAGGAGCAAAGAATATGCAATGGAACAAGACTAGTTTGTTCAATAAATGGTGTTGGGAGAATTGGACTGCTACATGCAAAAAAATGAAGCTAGACCACTACCTCACACCATGCACAAAAAACAACTCAAAATGGATAAAAGACTTGGCTATAAGACCTCAAACCATAAAGTTTATAGAAGAAAATATAGGCAAAACACTATATGACATACATCTCAGCAAAATCTTTCAAAGCACTCCCCCATAGCGAAGGAAGTGAAAGAAAAGATAAACAGCTGGGACTACATCAAACTAAAAGCTTCTGTACAGCAAAAGAGACAATAATCAAAACAAACAGACGCTCTACTAATTGGCAGAAGATCTTTGCACACAATACAACCGATAAAAGACTGATAACAAAAATCTACAAAGAGCTCACACAACTCAACAAAAACAAAGTCAACAACCCAGTCAAAAAATGGGCAGAAGAGTTAAAAAGACACTTCCCCAAAGAAGAAAAGAAAATGGCCAACGGGTATATGAAAAAATATTCAACATCATTTATAATCAGGGAAATGCAAATGAAAACCACAATGAGATACCAACTCATGCCAGTGAGAATGGCGCACATTAAAAAAACAGGTAACAACAAATGTTGGCGAGGATGTGGAGAAAAAGGAACTCTCCTACACTGCTGGTGGGAATGCAAATTGATCCAACCACTATAGAAAGCTGTATGGCATTTCCTCAAACTGCTAGAAATGGAACTCCCATATGACCCGGCAATACCACTACTGGGAATCTACCCAAAGGAAACAAAAACACTAATCCGAAAGGGTACATGCACCCGCATGTTTATTGCAGCACTGTTTACAATAGCTAAGATATGGAAACAACCCATATGCCCAAAAATAGATGACTGGATCAAGAAGATGTGGTACATATACACAATGGAATACGATTCAGCATTCAAAAAAGACAAACACATGCAATTTGCAGCAACATGGATGGATCTAGAAGGGATCATGATCAGTGAAATAAGCCAGAAAGAAAGAGAAAATTATCAAATGGCTTCACTCATAACAGGAATATAGGGGAGCCATATAAGAAAGAAACATTCAGCAGGGAAGGAGGGGAGAGTAGGGCTCAAGAAGGGGGAAGAGGAGAGCACGGGGGACTATGGTGATGGTTCCATGGGTGAACAGGTGGTGGGTAACTTATGGGGACCACACAATAATGTAAAATATATGAATAACAAAAATAAATAAAATACTATTTAAAAAAAAGAAAAAAAAAGAAGTAGGAGAGGAACTTAGGGTCAGATCAATTATCTTGGAAGAATTCAGTTATTTTATCTTGGGTGAAGAAGGTAGAGAGACAAACTTCTCAAATCAATAAGCAAACAATTATATATTTACTACAGTTGAGGGGACTAACTGCCCAGGAAGTCAAAAATCCTCAAATAATTTACAGTTGGCCCTCCATATATATCATGGGTTTCCTTTCTGGGATTCCACCAACAAACACCTGCAAATGGTTGAATTGGTGAAAGTGGGACACACGGATGTGTGTGATGGATCCACAGTAGTTTAAAATGTGTTGTTAAAGGATCAGCAGTAATATGTTACCAGAATGGTTTAACTGCAATGGGTCATATGGAAATACTAAAGACAAAGCATTCATTTTATGAAAGGATGAATTAGTTATTTTGGCCACTGAACAAATGTTACTAGGCTTTTGGGTGAATACAAAATGTTTGAATAATTTATTACATTGAGTTGAGGTTAAAATACCCTGGGAGATACATCTAAAACCCCTCCCCCCAAAATAAGTAATAATGGCAATTTCTTATTTGTGTTATAATTCTACCTCTCTATTTGAATTAAAATATTTCATCAGAAAAAATTAAAACTATTACATAACTATTGTAATAGAAAAATATTCAGTAAACATTATTTTTATTAATATTTTAATTGAGATAATGGCTTGAACTTCATATACATCTTGTTCATTATTACAATGGTCATTGGATTTTAACAAACAAAATACTGTGATGGTATAATCAATAAAACCCCTATTCAGACTCAAATTCCTTAGATATTCTTTCATAATTTTTTCCTGACCTTTTAATCATACAAATGTTTATATCAATTGTATATATATATAGTATGTGTATGTAGGTACACACATATATGTATATATACATGTATGTGTATATATGTGTATGTATATATGTACACACACACTTTTTAAGTAATCTTTCAGCAGAAGTTTTTACCATATTTTAAAATTTATAATATGTCATATATTTTTATAAAGTCTGGTTCGGGTAACTTTCTATTCATTTTGTTCCAAATTCATCTCGTGTACATTCATTCTATTTCCAAAACCTTTGCTATTCCTATCTCTAAGACATTTTTATTCAGCAAGACACATCTAAAATAGATTTCATCTACATTCACTTATATAACAAACCATATTTATAATTTATATTTCCAAGCACATTTCTTTCAAGAATTAATCTTTATCTATCATTAAAATGTTTTCCAAAAACTGTATCTTATATACTATAAAAATTTAATATGACTTTGAGATATTTGGCATACAAAAGCCTAAAATTACTATCACATTAAATGTATACACATCAATGTACATTATACACCATATTCAAAGTTAAAAGAAAAACAAATGAAAAATACTTCTAATATATGAGGATCAAAAATGTCTTCAATATGGAAAGAGTTATGATGAATAAATTGTATCCCAATTATGGCAATAAAAATGATAAAAATATTAGGTTCCTCAGAAAAACACAAATGCATTAAACTTTATTGCACTCAAACATGTAGTATTGTATTAAAAATAAATTCCTTAATTTTTAAATAGCTAAAATATTTTCTTTAGGAAATACAAATAATAATGATAATTATATGTACGGAAGTACATAATTGTTAATATAAAATCTTTGCAATCACAATTGGAAATTTAAACTGTAATCAAAAATTTCCCCCCAATAGCTCTGGACTAGAGGGTGTAGTAAGTAAATTCTATGATCAAAACTTTAGAGTTACTTATGTTCATCTTTCTCAAATTTCTTGTAAAAATACAATAAGGAATGTTCCGTAATACATTTTGTGATATCGACATTATCCTAAAACCAAGACAAGATAAAGGAGCACAAGAAAAGAAAACTACAGGGCCTCCCCCGGTGGCGCAGCGGTTAAGCGCTGCTCTGTGGAGCTGTCGGCAGCGGCGACGCGAGTTCGACGCCCGGCCGGGGAGAATCCCACATGGCGTGGCAGACCTCTCCTGCCTCGCCCGCTGCTCCCCTCAGCAGTGTGTTTCTGATCTGCCTGTGCTGCTTCCCACTCTGTTTCTGGTGAACCCTCTCGCCGCCCCACGCCTCTGGCCTGTACCCCAGCTTGTATTTATAAAAAATAAAAAATAAATCTTTAAAAAAAAAAAAGAAAAGAAAAGAAAACTACAGACCAATATCCCAGATGAATACTGATGCAAAAATCTTCAACAGAAAGCTAGGAAATTATATTCGAAAATATATTACATAAATAGGTGAATAGGTATTCCATGTACATAGATGGAGAGACTTAACATATAAATTTAAACAATTGTAATTAAAATACCATTAACATTCTTTAAATAAATATAACAAAACATATTAAAATGTATATGGAATGATAATAGGTCTTGAACAGCTAAAGCAATCCTAAGCAAAAAGATATGAAGACATCATGCTTCTTGACTTAATTTCTACTTTCGTTCTAAGGGATGCATTCAATTTTATATTATTTTAATGAGTAACATTGGTTTACAACACTGTATGTGAGTTAGAGGTATAGGATCACAACTATTCATATGTATGTCAACACATGACATCCAAAATGAAGCACCCATAATCATCTACTATAGTCTACTGAAGTCCATTCACACTTGCCCTTCACACTCCTACTATTCTTCTGGTCAGAAACCTTAATTCTACAGATTTCTAAGGTTATTTTTAATTGGTTTAATTATAACTGACCCTTTGATTTCTTTATATTCCACATATAAGTGGAACCACGTGATACCTGCCTTTCTCCTTCTGACTTATTTAACTTAGCATCTACCCCTCCAGTTCCACTGATGTTGAAAATGGCAAGAGTTCATTTTTTATAGCTAGTAGTATTCCATTATGAATAGATATCACATCTTCTTAAACTGCTTATCTGTCATTGGGCACTTTGGTTGTATCCCTAACTTTGCTATTGTAAATAATGCTACAATGAACAGTACTGTTCAAATTAGTGCTTTTGTATTCCTTGGATGGATAACTTAGGAGTGAAATTGCTGGATCCTATGGTAGATCTGTTTCTAATAATTTGAGAAAACTTCACACTGTTTTGCATGAGGGCTGTGCAGCTTTGCATTCCCACCCATGGAGTATAAAGGTTCCATTTTCTCCACATTCTTGCTAACACTTTTTGTTCCTGGTCTTTTTTGATATGGGCCATTCTCACAAGTGTGAGGTGATATCTCACTGTGGTTTTGATTTGCATTTATCTGATAACTGAAAATGATAACTTTTTCATGTGACTATATCTGTATATCTTATTTAGCTCTTCTGCCCATTTTAAAACATGAACTTGGGCAGCAGGACATTTTTTAGAATAATGCTACAAATAGATTGCAAATTTCAACATGAATAATGAGACAATGGGTAGATGTACATGAAAGCATTGATTAGGGTGAATGACTTTCAAAAGGAGTCAGATCAGGCTTCCCTTTCAGGGACAAAAATGAACTGAATTCTTAAGGGCAGGAGATAGTAAAATTTGAGCACAGGTAGCTCACAGAATGCTCTGAGGTAGAAAGGAAATAAGTATTTGGTATGGCTTTAATAGATGAACATGATACTCAATGAGGCTACAGAGCTAGGTAGGTGACTGATTCTATGGGGTTAATAGAGCATTGTTAAGTATATTTTAGAGATAGTCATATAAGTGAAATGTTCAGATACATGTTTTAAAAATGGACTGGGTACATACTGAAATGAGCAAAAGTCAGTGAAGAGAACTGTGAAGCTATTTGAGTAATGTATATGAGAGGTTATAGGAATCTGGATTAGGAAGGGATTGATAAAAAATGGAGTAAATTGGTAGATATAAGTTACTTATGAGGCAAAACTAAAATAATCCTTTAATAGAATGGTTATGGAGTGTATAATATTGAGACAATATCTACCTGATATGGTTATGAGAACTACAAAATAAGAAGTTATATAAGTACTTATTACAGGGTTAGGCACAGAAATGGACTGATATTGAGTGAGAGGGGGGCAATTAAGGTGGTTTACATGTAGGACTCTTAATTGCATGAGATGGATGATTTTGCCAATCTTGGGACGGAACATGTTAGAAGAGCATCAAGTTTAAGAAGGAAAATCATAAAATTCAGTTTTACATGACTCATCTTTGAATTACCTCCAAACTATGTAAGAAGAGATATCAATGAGGTGGTTGGATAAATGAATCTGGATCTCAGAGGAAAGATGTGAATTGTATATAAAATTTGGGGGTTACATATTTAATTTATAAAGCTAAAGGTAAATGGCTTAGTAAGAGGTCTCAAGGCATTCCTTTACCTCAAGATAAAGGAAAATAAGCCTGAATGGGAAATAGAACAAAACTGGCCAAAGATATCATATCATAGATGAGGAAAACAAGTGTTTCAGGAAGTATCCAACTATAATAAGTACTGAAGAGAACTCCTGTAAGATATAGTTAAAAGAAGTTGTAAGATGAAGTTATAAGATGAAGAAAGTAAGATGCAGGTTACTGATGCCCACAGCTAAAGTGATGAATATAAAGACAAGAACAGGCCAAATTTGATTAGTAACAATTGAAAACATCCTCAGTATTTTGGAAACAAAGGGGTGGGGACAATAAGGGTATTACTTAGAAGGGTATACATCAGCCAAATTAAAGTAGATTATGTTTTTTAATGGAAGATAATTGAGTACCTTAAGAGAAGATATTTCTTCTATTTTAAGTTTATAGGGTTATCAACTCTCACAAGTCATTTAAAAAAAAAGAAAAAAAGAGTAAATAGGTTCTAATAAAAGAAGGGAAGCTTAAACATATACAATAAAAAGATGAAGAACATGAATTAGGGACTAATTTGTGTCACTTCCAAATATCTAGAGCTTAAAAAGTGAAAATCACTGGTAAGACACTGCAGTGGGACAGGCCAGAGGTAAATGCATAACAGGAATCAGGAGGAGGTTAAGCAATGTTTACCCTCTAAAAGAAGAATAGAGCAGGTTTTGGGGAGATTGAAAAACTTATTTGAAAAGTTAAAAATCAAGGAATGAAAACTAATCCCATGATATTAAGACCAATGTAACAGCAGTGACAAACAGACAGTATGGTAGCAACCTTCCTACAAAGCAAGTACAAAGGTTTGGTCTTATCTCTGCCAATAGTGAGAGGTAACTTGTGTAATCATTTAATTCAAGTTTTAGTTTTTTAATGTAATTCAAAAAATTCCCTATATTATCTGTCTCTTACAACATATTTCTTTTTACTTCTGTTACCAAAAGAAAAAGTATGCTACAAAAAAAAAGATTTAAAAAATGATCTAAACTTCAGTATCTGTACAGCACATTATCAGAATTTTTTTATTATAGATCCCTATGTAAATGAGGATAAAAAAGCTCCACACATTCCTTGATTTAATACTAAATAGTTTGGCAAAGATGTGAACTGACATTCTCCAGTCTTAGGGATATGTGAGGGGCACTTAACATTTCTGACAAACTGAGTCATTTGACATCATTCCTTGTATAGCTTATCCATTAAAATCCTATCTCTTGTGCACATAATTTTTAACAACACAGAAAATTTAAATACTCTGAATAAGACTTCTAGTCATTTTAAGACTTTTTGATATAATCTATGTTTAAAAGTAGAGAATAAATTTAAAAGTTAAAACATATTTCTAGAAGTAAACATTTCAAAATAAGTATAAAATAATGAATATACAATATATATTACACAAAATGATTACATGTAAATATATCTATTCCTTTTTGGAATTTGTGTTTTACAGCAAATATTAAAATTGCTTTGGCTTTATGTATTGAATCAATGATTAACTGTGACTTAAATGATATTTATATTTTTAAATAAGATTTTCCTTGCTTTCATTATCTTAGTGGATACAATTCAATTTTTTTTTCTCAGCTATGACTTATACAATCATAGCAATTTATGAAAATTTGGAAGAGGAAACTACTCACATTCTTGACCACTGAATCTTAAGAAAATATATACTATTGCAAAATAAATACTTATAAATTACATTTTAGAGCAGGACCAAATTATTACCCTTGGCCTCAAATCCATTATTGAAGAATTTAATTTATTTATATAGAGCCAAGTAAATTTACTCAACATTCCCTTTTTCTGTTAATTCACCCAAAATATCTCAAATTTGGAACCAAGGCCTCCAAGAGTAACAATGCATGCTGTTCACCAGGCATAACTCATTGGATGCTTCTTGTCCTTTGTGTAAGTATTTTAATAATATCATATTCTAACAGTTACTATACATATGGGTAATCTTAGAGGTATACATGTATTTAATGGAAGGAACTAGTATCATAAACAGATAATGTTTTAATTTTTCCAATAAATCATACTGTGATCTGGAGGAAGACCTTTAGATTCTCTGGTTCACTATTGATTTTAGTAAAGATTCAATGTTTACTGAAATTCTCATCCCTCCAAAGTTCTGGGATTCTACATTTCCAGTATATTTTAATTATGATGATTAATTCCATGATATCAAAGCTCAGGGTTTACACCTATCTTGAAATTTTTATATATATACCATATTCAAATAAAAGAAAAACTGCAAAGTGACCATAGACCTTAATGTTCACCCCTAAGACTTAAAGAAAGAAAATGAAAAGCAGCCTTAGCCTACTTCAGTGAGCTAAGCTATACAATTGGGGGGGGGTGTGATAGTTGTTGAAATTGTAAGCCACCCACTAGCTCAGAATATAAAGTTTGTGAAATAATTTCCATTTTAATTTCATCTGGAAAATAAAGATTCTGAACCTCAACAAATAAATTTGATGAATAACATTTAAAAAAATTAATAATCATTCACACAAATTAAGGAACTCTGTAAACAATGATCTACAGTTTGTCTATGCTTGAGTTTTTTGCTATAGTGTGAAAACTGGAAGTGTAAATTGTTTTTGGTATTTTTTAACTTTTAATTTTGCAAACTATACATTTATCTGTTAGAATGCTAGGGAATAACTAAGAATAAATACCAGTAAGACTAAGTTCCCTGTAATTCATTTTATTTTTATTTCTTTACTGTAGTAAAAATGGTTATAAAATTATTTAACTTTCAGGTATACACAACTGAAAGTCAACATGTGTATTACAATATTTTGTCAGATCTTGGTAATTATCCCTAAACTTGACATTCTCTTTGGAACTATTTTGAAACTATTATTAGCAGAGTGAGTTAATTTCAGGAAAATATTCTGAAGTGGCACTGACAGTGTTCTAGCAAAATATAAAGAAACGATGAGAAGGAAAATTACCCACTGTCAATCAAATTAGATTTAGAGTTTCTGATTAGCTCTAAAAAATAAATTGGACCCCTCCCTATTACAATATAAACTGTATGAAAAATGAGTACTAAATATCAAATCAAAGTTCCAAATGCCCTACATTCCATATTGTGATCCACAGGTGCCAAAGAGAAATGGGCAAGTCAAAGAGATAACCTAGCATTGCTTTTGATATTTGGGACACAGAAGAAAGAAAGGAGAGGGGAAGACACTATCCAAATTCTGAAATACCGTACACACTGTACTGCAGCACATCTATTTGGCAGATATAGGTGACGATTTGACTATATCCACTGTGAAAATTCAAAGGTGAAACATTAATGTTTTCACTTCTTTCTAATTTTTACTTTATTCTTAATTAAGGTAACACTGGTTTGCACCACTGTGAATGTTTTAGAAATACAGATTCACAACTTTTCAAATGTATGTTACCACAACATGACCACCAAAAAAGCCCCACTAATCTTCCATAATAGTACATTGGGGCTCCACTCCATTTATTTCCACCTTCCTCTCTGGTAGCCTTATTTCTGCAGTTAGATTCCAAGTATTTGTGTTTGTCTGTCTGCTCTTTCTCTATATTCCACATAAATGATATCATACAGTATTTCTCTTTCCCTTTCTAGCTAAAAAGATTTGACACTGAAAAGTTACAGAAATGGTCAGTATATAATGATTTTGGAGCAATATATCAGGAAGATATAACACTCAACAATATATATGCATCAAATGAAGAACCATCAAAACAAACCTAAGAGAAGATAAATACAGCAACCAAATATTAGCAGGGGACTTCAACATCCAACTTACATCAATGGATATATCAACAAGTCAGAAAATCAACAAAGGGAAAAAAGGCCTCATGTGAGAAATTAGACTTGATGGATTCAATAGAAATTTACAGGGCAATGCACACGGAACATTCTTGAGAATAGACCACACACTGGGTCACAAAACAAGTGACAATACATTCACCAAGACCAAATCATATCAAGCATCTTCTCTGATCACAATAGTATCAAACTAGAAATCAATCACAGAAAGAAACCTAGAAATCAAATAGGTGAAGGCTAAATAACACATTATTAAATGTCTACTGGATTAAAGAAGAAATCAAAGAACAATTTAACAAATATCTGTGGAAAAGAAGGCACAGCCTTCCTTAGTGCTAAGGAGAAGTTTTATGGTAATACAGGCCTACATCAAGAATGGAGAAATTCTTAAAATTAAGCAAACTACTTGAGCCAATCAGGGAGTGATAAAAATTTGAACAGACCAATTACGAGCAAGGAAATTGAAAGAATAATCAAAATTCTTCCCCCAAAATAAAAAAGTTCAGCACCTCTAATGTCACTAGTGGGTTAAATTAAATTTTCAAGGATGAATGCCTATCCTTCTCAAATTCTTCCAAATATTGATGCAGGAACACTATCAAATGCATCTTATGAGGCCAACATTACTCTGTTGCTAGAAGCTGAAAGGGGTATTATTAAAAAAAAATAAAGAAAGAAAAAGGAAAGAAAGAAAACTACAGACCAGATCCTTGATGAACAAAGATGCAAATAAATCCCAAGCACACTGATCTCAATACTACACTAAAAGGATCATATAACATGACAAAGTGGAATTTGTTCCAGGGAAGCAAGGATGGTTCAATACCTGCAAAATAATTATACAATTCACCACCTCAACCAAAGGAAAGAAAAAAATCATTTAATAAAATTAGATGCAGAGAAAGTACTTGATAAGCTCAAAAATCTACTTATAAACAAACAAAATAAGCTCTCAATAAAATGGGAGTAAATGGAACATTACTCAATCTTAACATAATAAAGGCCATGTATGACAGACCCACAACTGACCATACTAAATGGTGAAAAACTGAAAGCTTCTCCTCTAAAATCAGATGTAAGATATGAATACCCATTTTCAGCACTACTATTCAACATATTATTGGAAATCAATGTTTTTTCTTAAATATAATTTTCAAAATGCAAACTAAAATGCAACCTAGGCATAAAAAGCTAGCATTTTGTGAAAGTTCATATTCTAGACTTGCTAAATGAGAATAAAGGCCTGAGGGAGAGAGAAATTCAAATATTATTTAATCTATATTAAATATTAATTTAGGTGACAATATTTTGATGCTGATATGATTGAAAAGTATATTTTGAATCTTATGAGGAATCCCCACTGATCTTTAGGTTTTTAAAAATAATCTGCAAGTTAAATTCATTGATCAGCATAACTTTTGTAAATTGCTTTAGAGAAAATCTGTATAAAATATTTTCCTGCTTGCTATCGATTTAGTGAGCAGGCTTTTTTGGTCTCTATCCCATTATAGCTTTCAGAATCTGTTATTTTTTCTGTATTTGAATGGAAAAATAAACTATTATAGTACATGTGGAAGTAAAAGAGGTATATTGTCCTTAATCCTCTATTCTGTCCATGATGTAAATTCAGACGTCTCAGTTCATTTGGAAATTCTTAAAGACAGTGAATATTGCCCTCAGTTTCATTAACTTTAAACTTGAAATTCAAGTTTCAAATGTGTATTGCTGAGATGCATATTCATTTCAATTCAAATATTAAGTAACTAAATTCTTAATCTAGCTGATGAGAAATTATTCATACTTTACAAATGTATGCCTATTTTAATTTTTTAAAAAGATTTATTTATTTATGCATATAAGCTGGGATGTAGGCAGAGGTGTGGGGTGATGAGAGGATTCACCAGAGACAGGGTGGAGAGCAGAATAGGCAGATAGACGGAAACACACTGCTGAGGGGAGCAATGGGCAAGGCAGGAGAGGTCTGCTGTGCCATGTGGGAAGCTCCCTGGCCAGGGATCGAACTCGTGCTGCAGTGGCTCTGGCTAGCTTCCTAGTACTGTGCTTAACTCGTTGCACCACCAGGGAGGCCCTATTTTAATTTTTATATTAATTTTTTAATTGATTTACCATTGGATTATAGTTCCATATAAAATTTGAGAGTACAACTACAGATCAATTTGTGCATATACCACTGCAGCCAACAGTGTATTCACCACTATCAAAAGTCACCCACTACCCATTTTCCCCTTCTTGCGTCACCACCATATTTTTCTCAGAGTTTATTGCTTTAGTTCATTTACTGTATTTATTTATTATGCACATATGAGTGAAATCATTGATGACTGTCTTTACTTTCTGACATATTTTGCTTAGCCTAATCATCTCCATTTTAATTTTTAAAGTGATTTTATTTTTGGAATTCATTTGCTCAATTTTTAAAAGAAAACATTCCTAAAGTATATTTGGAAATTTGGAAAAATTAGTGCAACTCTAAAGAGCAAGAATGGAGAGAGACAAATACCATATGATCTCACTCATAAGTGGTATATAGTGAAAACAAACAGATGGACTAAATAAAAATAAATAAACTCTTGTACTGTAAAGCCATCAGTTATTACCAGATGGGAGGGGGAAAGGAAGGTAATTAAATCAGGACAAAGGAGACAACAATGGTATGGTGAAGGGTAGAACTGGGCTTTCAGTGATGAATTTAATAGATCATATACAAATGTTGATTTCAATGATGCACACCTGAAACTTATAGGATGTTATATAATGCAATGTTACTTAGATTAAAAAACAATAAAAGGAATTTGAATCTCAAATGGTTTCAAATAGGCAAATTGTCCATCCCATTTACTAGCTATTTGATAATAAACAAATGAATTTCAGCAATAGATTGATGGTAGATGATTGACAGATGAAAGTGAGGATGACAAAGATAACATATCTTACAGGATTTTGCTCAGGCTCAAATAAAATAATTTATTTAAAAAGTACTTAGTAAACTCTTAGGTAACATATCAAGTGCTATTACTGATTTATTTTTATTCTAATCAGATATTAGTAGAAAATAGATCACTGTATTCTAAAATAAGTAGAAAATAGGTCATTGTATTCTAATATAAGTCATTCAGAAGTCCATGGTCAAGTCTCTCTGGAAATTTGATTAAAAAGAGAAGAAAACACTTTGCCTTTCAATGTTTATCAATGGAAAACATTCACTCAATCTCAAAATATAATTTCCAGATATTTTATTGGACAGAGAACATTTTAAAAGCTCTAAAATAAGACTATAGTGGTAATGGAAAACAATGTTTAGTATCAGCACTGAATAGACACAAAGAGTTTACCATAATTAGACATACTTAGAAACATAGCTAAAGAAACTATACCTCTGTGAGAAACTGCTGTTACTATTTTCAAACAAATATGGGACTCAAAAGTACCTATTTCAGTGCTGATATTAAATATCTCACCACGTTTCCATTATAAACCCTACTTTTAGGAGTTTATAACTAGGCCATAAAAATTCACTTCAGGCACTCCTTAGCATCCAAAAAAGCTATTACCGCCTCCTGGGAAAATAATAAGCATATTTATGGAATGTATATATAAAAATATAGATATATTATGTTTACCTATTTTTAAAAATGCCCTGTGACAACTAACCTCCTTTATCAATTTGCTGAATCATATTACCTCCTTCAGTTCCATTAACCTAAAAGGAAAAATACAATTAAATTCCGTGTCCTTTCAATTGTTTTTAAACATGACTAATCTAGTGTCAACAAAGTATCACTGTACTTCATATTTGCTTTCTGGCCTCTAAAAAATATCAAGAGAAGAGCCAATACCTTTCAATGGGAATCAACGTATATTTATTTTCTGAAGTGCATATTTTATTGCTATTACTGAGAAAAGCTTTTGCAAAAATTGTATGTAATCAAAATCTATTGTATGAAAGAAATAAAGACACTTCATAAGAAATATATATGCTGTCATTGAATGGTTTCTTTAAAATCCGGGCTTGAAATTCATGGCTCTTTTCTCAGGTAAAAGACCAGCTAATTTTTCCAGTTATTCACATACTAAGGAGGCACTGAGAAGTACAAAGCTTTATTTATTTCAAATATCAAAGTGAAAAAGTCTTCGTTGGTTCTTATTTGATAGTGTATTCTTAAGATACTTTCTTTCAAGGGATATTTTTAATCTTAACTACTGAAAAGTTCTCCCCATTAAGACATTTTTGGTGTTTAATCCTGCAGCATTCAAGTTGAGCATGGGTCATTAAAAATGATATAAAGAGAATAGATTCTTCAACATGTAATAATAATTGCAATAATAATAATAATAATAAAGTAATAACAATATAATGAGTACTAACAGAAAGCACCTTTTGCTGAGTAATTTCTATATCTCCTATTAAGACACATTAGGTTCTTTATATATGTTACCTCATTGAATTCCTCTAAAATAGTCTTTAAGGTCAATGCATGCTTTGACAGGAAAACTAGGTGCTAAGATACAAAATGACAGATGCAAAATTACACAGCTAAATTTTCATAGCATTTAATCAATGTTGGGACACATTTTATTCTGAGAATAAAGTCTATTTAATGATCATGCTCTATGCATCTCTGTACTTTAGAAGAACACCATTATGATTTGGTTAAATTAAATGCTCTAAAGACAGGAAGAGCACAGCTGACCCAAGCAATAGGTGGATAACCATACATCAAGAGAGCAAGCTAGCCAGACAACAGATAGAATAATAGACTATCTCTATGTTTAACAAATTCAGGAAAATGTTTGCCATTCTATAAACTAGTCTTTACACTTAGTACACAGAAATGTAGGGTAAAAAATAATAGAATATATTTTTAAAAAACATTAAAAAGAATAATGCTATTTACCTATTGAAATCAGCAATGGGATATTAATTACACAAAACTAATAAAATTATCTGACATTTAACAAGTTTTCAATGACTTCATAATTCTTGCAATTCCACTTTTTACCAAATAGGTGTTCAAATATCATCTGATTCATAGTTAATATATAAAAATCAATTAATCTATTTCTGCATAATTTTTGTTTAGCTGTAAAATTATACCTTATTAGTTCAAAAAATTAGCTTGGAAAAAATATGAAAGGTTTTGCAGTACATTCTTTATTTTTAACTAATGAGACTAATTCTACATAGAATAGGATAAAAATTTAGAGATTTTCTCAAAAAATTTAACGGAAATCACTGATATTTACATAGTGATGATTACATTAAAACCACTGACAGACATTTAACATTTACAACTGCATCAACTCTGAATTTGGTATATAGCAATATGTTAAAATAAAACCCTGAATCTCCTCCTCATCAATCTGTCTCTCCTATAATATTCTCTCTTAATAAACTTTACTTCTACTCTTCTACTTGCTTAGGCCCAAATTTTTAAATTTATCTTTATTTATTTCTCCTTTACTGCCCATATAAGATCAATCAATAAGTCCCACTTATAATATTTTTAAAAGGTATATCAGAATCCAGCTACATTTTTTTTTATCACTCAGCACCATCAATTTAGTCCAATCAATTATTACCAACTAACCAGACTTGGGTAATAATCTCCTAACCAATTTTGTCACTTAAATCCTTACTTCCATGCAGTTAGTCTTCCATGCATTCACCAGAGTAGCTTCTGTACAACTTGCCAAATCCTATTAGTCAGTAAAATCAAATTCTCATCTCTAGTTGTGATGCATATGTGGCCTGGACCGCTTCTCTCCTCTGCCCTCACTCCTCATGCTCCCATTTGCCCCTTTACTCACTCTGCTGCTACCAGATTTCTGCCTTGTCTAAAGCATACCATGTCTGGATTTGTCCCTGAATTCTCCATGCCAATTCTCCTCTCTCTTCAAAATATTTTGTACAAATATCTGCATCTCTCATCTCCTTCCTTGTTCTAAGTCCTTGCTCGAATATCAGTTAGCAAAAAGCCTTCCCTGACCTCCTTTATATAACAGTCCATCTCCCTTTATCTGGAAGTATAATATAAATATTAGCACTCCAGCCACTCTGCTAAATAAATGTATTTTATAATTTTCAAAACAATTATAAGAAGTAGATTTTATTATTTCTCTTCTATACTAAATAGTGGAGAATGTAGTTAATATACTGGACTTTACAGATCATACTAGAAATGTCACTAAGAGTCAAACTGGGTTTCCAGATTCTGAGCTCTTGTACATTGTCAACTACTAGAATTCCATTTATTTTTCTGGACTCTCTCAATTTTCCAAACAGGGATAAAAGAATCAAGAGCTTAAGATGTTAGTCTAAGATCACATAGCATGTAAGCAATAGTAGATGATTTAAACTGATGCTGATCAAATCTAGTGATTACTACCCTACCTGCTGCCTAATAGGTGTTATTACTGTTGCCAGTTAACAGTGAACGGTAGAGCATTTGTTCACTCTGCATGTATTCCAAGCTTATATTTTTGCTCACTTGCCCAAATCTCATGAAAGAAAACATTTATTTCAGATCTTATTTGGCTGGCATGAAAACAAAAGTGTACATATTACATAGAACATTACCAATATTGAATTTATCCCTGAAATTACTGAGTTGAGATTTATGATTTTTATTTCTTCTTTTATTTGTTAATATTCTATCTTCTTAACAATGTAAGCTAAATTTTACTTTGTTCAATGTCCATACTGAAACACTGAATTAATATTCATCTAAAACATTACTAGTGCACCCATTAAATACATTTTAAGCATAACATATTATTTTAGAACTATACTGTACCATTGTACTGAAGCCACAGTAGAAACTCCCTTTTATTATATATTTAGTGAAAGATAAACTGCAGTCTACATTTGCCTTATACACAAGTCAGTCTTTACATATTTAGTTGAATTTAGTAATAGTCATGGGTAAAATAATGCTACTTATATACTGGAGTCAAATATAATCCCAAAATAAATGACAACATTTATAAATTTATACAGAGCTATAAGAACCGTCCCAGGTATATCTAATATCCAAACATAGAAGAAAACAACTATAAGCAATAATTTGATTGTACTATAGTAATTGATATAGATTGCTAACAAAATTAATGTCTCCTGCTTTGAGAATATGTTTTTCAGTTTTGTCTCAGCATTTACCCAGTAATGCGAGAAGTTATCGCTTGATAACATTTTGCAGTATCACTGACATTATCTTGTAGTCAAATATGCATTAAAGATGAGCAGAAATGTCTCTGGCAGCTGAACTGCGTAGTCCCACATCTACATACACAAAAGTAGTATTTGACATCATTTTACTTACTACTATTGATACTTTACTTACTACTATTGATACTTTTATTTTGTTCCAATCATAATAATTTCAAGCGAATTAACAAAACATTGTCATCTTAATTTTGACATTTTGAAAGGAAATTATCAAAATTACTTAGAATTTTGATAATTATAAAATCAAACTTTGAGATCAACTTTTATAAAATTAACCTCAAACTCCTGTGCCTTCTATCCAAATTTAATCCAAATTTAAACCACTATTGTAGCCATAGCTATTTATATGAATTAACAGAGAAGACTATCCATTTCAATGGGAATAGACATCGAACTACTTTCACTGTAGTCAACAAGTTAGTTTCATGAACTACCTACTCCAAATTACTGGTAAGCATATGAGAAGGGATTTCAGTCTATTACACTGGTCAACATTGAGATTGTTACTGAGTTTAAAAGGACCTAATCTGTAGTATCTTGGTTTGCTGAACATGAATATAACTCTGAAAATTTTTTATTAGCTCTTGTTTTGAAGATATTTCATATAATTCATTTTATATGTTTCACCGTGTAAATTTATACAGTAGGACTGCAACAGCATCTTAAATCAGCCTAGAATGATGTAATATTGCATCACATTGCACAATACCATCACGCACACATCATGCAGAGTTGATTGCATCATTTTCTGATGAAATGCAAGACTACTGCCAGGCGGCTGCTGAAGTAAGCTGACGTCAGCAGTACATTATAGAAAGCCCTGTCGGAAAGGTTGACCATTGAAAATATTTCAGACTACTTGTGGAAGGAATGGACTTGCAGACAAGATGTAGCAGTTGGAGAGAAGAATACCCAGCACCCAGCTCTGGTTGAGGCTCACCAAATCCTGCTACCACCCCTTCACATCAAACTGGGTTTGATGAAAAATTTCATGAAAGCCATGGACTGGACCTCGCCAGCTTTCCCATACCTGAACGAAAAATTTCCTCAACTCAGCGAAGTAAAGATAAAGAGGGAGTTTTTGTGGTTCCTCAGATTGGAGAGTTCTTCAAATATGACCGGTTCAACAACCTGCTGCAAGGTGATGCAAAACAAGCATGGAATGCTTTTCGCCTAGTGTCTACAAGCGTTCTTGTAGTTTTACAGCAGAAAACTACAAGGAACTAGTAGAAGACATGCTGATGCAGTATCAGAAAGCTGGCTGCAATATGTCTCTAAAGATCCACTTCCTTCATTCCCATATGGATTTCTTCCTTGAAAACTGTGGGTTGGTTAGTGATGAACATGGCAAACGTTTTCATCAAGATATCGCATCAATGGAACAAAGATACCAGGGAAAATGGTCCACTACAATGCTGGCTGACTACTGCTGGGCACGCCCCAGAGATGCTCCTGAACAGCTGTACAAGAGACAAGTGAAGAAATCTAAGAAGTAATCTATGACTTGATTTTTTACAGGTATTAACCGAAGGCCTATTACTATTGGCATTTCATTACTATTGCATTTCATGATGTAAACATCCATTTATTGCAGATTACAAAAAAAAACTAGAGCCAAAATTAGAATTTGACTGTCATATTTGTGTTGAGCACATACAAATTGATAGGAAATGACTAATTTTATTTTAGTAACATGACTTTTGTAAAAATTTGTTGACCAGTGTTATTAGCAATACGAGCTCATTGCTATTTTTGTACCAAAGAATAATACTGGATTATAGGACCTCCCTGGTGGCGCATCAGTTAAGTGCTGCACTGTGGAGCTGTTGGCAGAAGCGACACAAGTTCCACGCCTGCAGGGGAGTTTCCTACATGGCACGGCAGACCTCTCCTACCTGCCCGCTGCTCCCCTCAGCAGTGTATTTCCGTTGATCTACCTGTTCTGCTCCCCACTCTGTCCCTGGTGAACCCTCTTGCTGCCCCATGCCTCTGGCCTGTACCCCAGCTTGTATGCATAAATAAATAAATCTTAAAAAAAGACTGGATTATAAATATGCAGATTTGTGATTTGAAGTTATGCAATGTAGATGTGGGATATATAAAATCAAAACATGATGCTTTAATATAAACTTTTGTGAGGACGTAACAATCATATGTGTGCCTAGCACACAGTGGGAGAGCAATATGTATATACATTGGTGAATGGAGGGCTTCATTGTACACGGAAGCCAAGCATCATAACATTTAAGAGGCATAGAAGAAAATAGCAAGACTTTGCAAAGTAACAGGACTAAAACTCCCTAACTTTACCCTATTACTCCTTGTCCTGCCTCAGATGAAAGTGTTCTTTTCTATAATAAAGTATTTCAATCCACTCTGCTAAAATTATAAGTAGAGGAAAGACAAACTATTAAACAGTTTACAGATCCTCATGAAAGACAAACTATTAAATAGTTTATAGATCCTCATGAAAGCTACTATTGAGCCTTGAGTTTAAAGTTTGTTGAATCTAGCATAATTAATTCCATTAACTCTGTATTAAGCAATACTGTTATGGTAACTCTATTTTTACTTACTAAGGACAAGTGTATCTCTAAATCCACTTTTTTCCTCATTGGTTTTATTTTTATTTAATAATGGTGGATTGTTTATTACAAATCAGATTGCTACTGCTGTTACTGATTTTTTTATGCTTAGTAAACACCTTTGAGAGGCTATTCTGGACTGGGGGTGGGGGGGCTTGTGGTGTGTTTGAGGGGGAAGTTCAAGATCTGGGAGCAGGCTGGTGTCCTCAGTCCTCCATCCTTCAATCTGAAAATGAAAGACCTTGAAGGCAGCCAGAGATAATTTGAGCAACATTCCCTGTTACATTATCTTCTCCCATTCCTACTTTGAAGACCATTCTTCTTGCTAGGAAAACCTAAGAGCAGCTGAGTATTGCCTCTGCCATGGGTTCATACAACGACCAGTTCCCATGAGCAGCAAACCTGTCCTGCCACATGGGGAAGCAGGCAAACCCCAGCATCCTGAAGGGTGCTGTGTATTATGGGGGGCAGGTAACTCTGCTTAAGTGGGCCTGAAGCTAGTATATGATTTTCCCCACCTTTGCAGCTGCCCCTGGATCTGGCCAGAAACAACTTAGCTCCTTGTTCAATTTAAGCCACAGATGAAACAAGAGTTTCTGCCGGGCTCCCTGAGACTCCCCGTGCCCTCTGCACCAGTGACTGCCACAAAGAAGATGTGCTGTCTGCACTGGCAAAGAGGTTGGGGTGTTAGATGGAAATTTAACTGAGATTAAAAAAAAAATGTGACTTGACAACTAGTCCATCTTCAGAGAAAAATGTAAGAATTCAAAGACTGAAATAATTAACAATTTCTTATGTATCTACAGTGTCATTTAAGAGTCTTCCTAACTACAGGTATTTAAAACATTTCCCTAGTCTTTATTTTACCTCGTAAAATTTAGTATGTTCAAGTTTCAATTAACTTGCATTTGTTTCTTCTTTAATTCGGTTTTATAATATTTTATTTCTATTGACTTCAGTTTGAATAACTCACATTTCTCCACATGAAAATTAAAACTGGCCGTAATGTTCATATAAATGTTAAAACAGTGGTAATATAAATGGATGACCACTTTGCTGTTTCTAATGATACAGTTGTCCTTATAAATTATTTTATTATTATGTTTATGTGATTCTTAATGTCCTCGATTCAATTCTTCTCAAATAAAATTTGATTAAATGTAGCTGTATCAGACAAAGGGGTTTAGAGTAATTTGGTTTAACAAAAGCATTCATTTAAACTTTCTTGAAGTCTCTATAAAGATTTTTCTGACTTGCTAATGAATCTTACTAAAATTTCAACCAAGATCAACTAAAATAGTTATGCTATAAATAAATGCATTTTATATATATAATAAATATATTTTACATATTACTGAATGTATTTAAATCTCTATTGTTTAATTTCATTATAAATACAGGAAATGATCACTTTCTATATGATTTTATAATTTCATTTTGTTTTGTAAATAACACTTACAGAATTTTGCAAGTATTAATTATATGCAACTTGCGGTACTTTTAACTGTAGCATTTCCAGTGATGCCTTCTGCATGTTCAAAAATATTCACTAATATTGAAATATTTGTGTCCAGATGACATTTTGGCTGGATATAAACTTGAGGGTTCACACTGTAAGAATTTAAGAACTTTGGAGATTATTTTTTCTTGTTGTCTTCTACACTTGAACTATGTGAGAAGTCTGAAACCAGTAAAATGCTTTTCTTTATAGTCAATTTGAAATTGTCCAGAAACTCTAGTTACTATTTTTTTTTCTGTTTTTTTTTTTTTTTTTACACTTACTCTCTTTTCTTCCACTTGGGTCTTTAGAGCATTACTGTTTTTGAGGTCACTGATTGAGTCCTCCACTTGATTTATTCTACTTGGACAGCTTTTTATAGAGTTTTTGAAGTTATCTATTGAAACCTTTACCTTCTGACTGTTATTTTCTTTTTTAAAGCTGTATTTCCTACTTCCGTTCATTGATCTTATTTGAGTTCATTAATTTGTTTTCCTGGGCTTTGTTGTATCTCTTTGATTAGCTTTTCTGATTCTCTTACATTACGCTGACTTGCCTCTCTGAGTTTTCTTTTATTTCTTTGAGTTTATTACAACAATCCTAAACTCTGATGGGGAGCTATAACAATCTCTTTTATATATTTTGTTTGCCTATTTTACTAATTGAGGTCTCTTCATTTGATTGTTGTTTTAATATATTTTGTAGTATCTAAGGGGGGTTAAACTACTTAACTTTTCCTGAAGGTGGTGCTTTGGTTTTGTTATCTGTCTACCTACCTACCTACCTACCTACCTTGCCCTTTCCTGGCCTCTGTATCTACTCATATGTGCTGTAGTTGCTGGGTCAGGAGGGAGAGGGAAGGGCTGGAGGAATCTAGATGTTAGTACGGATGAGTTGGGGTAGGTCTGGCTTCCTTGTGGCACTCACAATATCCCTTGTTTCTGGGGTTTGGAATCAGAAAATTGGCCTTCTCTGTGCTCTTACTGCACAAGGCAAGCACCAATCCCAGTGCTCTGAAGGGGGAGTGCTGATCAGAATGCTGCTCTGCTATTATTTTTCTCAGGGACCCTGCCTGTGTGGAGCATCCCAGCTCCTCCACAAGGTTTTCCCCAATTTCAAGACTGTGTATGCCTCCCCACAACATTCACTGTCCTCTGCCCAGGGCTCCTGGCAGACAGCTCTGCCACCAATGTCTCCAATCCAGATCACAACACCCAGGTTCTTCATTCTACCCATGTCCACAAAGTAAAGAAGTGGGGCCCACCTCCTCCATGGAGTCATAGCTAAAATAGATTGATGCAAAACAAAGCAGTAACTCCTGAAGGAAAAACAGTTGATTACACCACACCAGGTGCAATGTCCACAGAAGAGACATGAAACACCTCAGGGTCAAACCTGCACTGAGGTCTACTGACCGAGGGGTAATCAACTCCACTTCTATCTACAAAACTGTCTCTCCAGAGTACCCCTCGGGTTCACCACTACAAAAGCCAAAGTCAGTGGGGACCAGATCCTACTGCTGTCTCTAATGGGGCCTGCTGCTTCTGAGCCCCATGGCAGGGTCTGCCCCACAACTTGCCAGGGCTTATTGGGTCAGGTTGCTTCCAGGTCCTGTCTCGGGGTTGACCAAGATCTGCAGCCATTCCACAGTAATTATGGTTCCAGGACTCATCTTGGGGCCCACTGGGGCCTGCAGGGGCCTACCACCAGTGGGGCTGGTTGCAGATCATGTTCCTTAGGGACTACTGGGTTTGAGTTACTTCCGACTCCTGCCTCAGGGCTCAATGAGGTCTTGCAGGGTCTAATGTATCTGGGTTGCTTGCCAGCTTCAGTTCCACTGTTTCTTGTGGGGCCCACTGGGCTGCTAGGGTTTACCTCAAAAGTCAGAGTAAGCTGCTTGGTGCAAAGTCACCACTGCTCACTGGTGCCTCTGTTCCACGGACATTGCGCCTGTTGTGGTGTAATCAACTGCTTTTCCTTCAGGAGTTACTGCTTTGTTCTGCAGTAATCTATTTTAGCTATATGACTCTATGGAGGAGGTGGGCCCCACTTCTTTACTTTGCTGCCATTTGCTTTTACTTTCTAACAATAATCCCCCTGTAGACAATTCTTCTAGATTTGCTTTCAATTCTACCAGGAATTGCCTACCTCAGAGAGGAATTTCTTATAAAGCATCATTTACTTGTAACTGGTCTACTGCTCTCATTTTTCTGCTCTATCAGTTGACATGATTTTCTTAGCTGTTATTGGTTGCCCAGATTTCTAATCACTTCACAGTGTAAAGATACCTTCTCTTTTGTATGACCCCTTGTTTTCTACTTCATTGTGTCCATAGTGTTCTGATGACTGACTGGTTGGGGTTCTCTCCTGAACCATCTGAGTTGGTATCTGCTTTCTTGGTCAGTTGTCTGGCACCTGACAATTACCTGTCCTATATCATAACCTTTATCTGATATTATATTATAACCTTCCATGTTCCTTAAACCTCATATTTTTATCTATCTCTAGTATGTTACTTTAAACTTTAATATCATAATTTGCAATATTCATTTGAAATGGAATTGTTCTACTTTTTAGGCCCAAAAGTGATTGAATGATATAAATTTAACTAGATCAACCTAACCTTAAGAGGCATAAACTGTGCTGCTGAAAATGTTTAGGAATTGAAAGTATTACTGCTTCAAAACTCTGACCCCATTATATGAACTAAAGGAATAAAATTTTGTAGCACTCGCAAGTTATCATCAAATAACATGAAGTTCTGACTTTCTTAAGGCAATGTTCACAAGGCCTTAAATCATTATGTTTAATCCATAATTAAGTACAAAATAAAAATTTTCTGACAATATTTTAAATAATTTTGCACTTATCAAATAATTGGTATATTTATATTACTTAATAACTGATAAATTCCTGAGAAAAGTATGTGTATATTGATTTATATGAACTAGTCATAAAATTATACTTTAGCAAAAGAAAATGTAAATGTATTATGGGACAGCCACATAAATCTATAGGGTAGCTATGTTAGAAGAGATCATGACACTTGCACATTTATATGATTATCTATAAATGTACAGCTTGCAGTAATTTGACATTTGTTAGTTGTGAAAGGCTATGACAGGTATAATACTTCAGTGGAAAATGATAGTGCTTGCCCAGAAATATCAAAACTATGTCTCTTCTCCTAATATTTACATACTTTTATTTCTATTGATAAAAAACAGACCTTAATATGCTTTCATTGATACATGCAAAAGTTCCTGAACTACAAAATCTTCTGTAAAGAATTATTGGTTTATCTTTGCTAAGTACAGAAATTGCTATAATCACATTAGCAATGGGTTTTGTCTTATTTTATCTTTGATTGACCAGTTCATGGATGTAAGCTGCTCCCTGAGAGAAGGTGTGACATGCAGGGCAAAAAAATTTTCCCCTGTCCAGCTGTTTGTAGCTTTCAGTATTTCCAGCAATTAGAAGAATGAGTGCTTTAGTCTTAAAGGCAAAATCTGGGAAGATTACCAAAACATCCACTGTAACCCTCCAGAAGGTACTCAGGTACCACTACCAACTTCTTCCAGTGAAAAAAGTAATGGACTGCAAACACAAACAAAATAGCAATATTTTCCAAATGTCTTTGACATGGCTGGAATTTTGCAGCATGGGTCCCTGAAGAAAAATTACTTAAGTGAATGATTAAATAAGATAATATATTAAAAACACATTTTTTTGCAAGATAGATAAGGAATTTTCTTTATTTTTCCTTTTTCAACTATAGAAAGTGTGAAAAAATAAGACAGTTTAGTACAAATAGTTAATAAAAAATTCTAATTACCAACTTTGGAGAACAATATGTGATAGTAATCTGAGAATCAGGAAATCATCAGTTACTTTCCTCTGACCCAAAAAGTAAAGATGGGCAAGCAGTTTGACACTGCTGAATCATCTTTATTTTCACCTCAAAATCTTAAACTATTTGTATTAGACTAAATAATTCTACATGTCCCAAAGATGTCTAATCTACTTGGCTCTAATCCCAAGGATCATATGAATATTTTACTCTACATAGTAAAGGGGTATTGCAAATGTAATTAACTTTAGAACTTTGCAGGGGAGATCATTCTAGATATCTGGGTGAAACTTGCATAATCATAATGCGCCCTTACAGGTGGGAGGAAGAAGAGAATCAGAGGATATGAGGTTATAAAGGAGGTTAGAGTGATACAATGTGAGGAGAATTCAGACTGTCATTGCCGGATTTGGAGATGGAGAAAAGACACTATGACTAAAAAATGCATGGACATGGATACTCCTCTAGATCCTATAAAAATAAGTCGAGTTCTGCCAATGCCTTGTTTTTAAACTAGTGTGTTGCATTTTTAACTGTAAGATAATAAATGTAATAAACTGTGTTGCTTCAAGCAACTTGGTTTGAGGTAATTTGTTACAGCAACAAAAGAAAATTATACATCCTTCATGACATATGGAAAGGTTTCCAATAAGAAGACCAAGTCCACATTTGTTTATAGAGGCCAAAAGACCTCAACCATGTAGAAAGGAAGGGATCAAGGTTGGGACCCAATGAAACGATGATGATAACCACTGAAGTGAAATGCATTTGATATATGCCAATGGTTGATTGCACTTGACAACAAATTTTTACAAAAGTCATGTTACTGATATAAAATTAATTATTTCCTATCAATTTGTATGTGCTCAACAAGAATATGACAGTCAAATTCTAATTTTGGCTCTAGTTATTTTTTGTAATCTGCAATAAATGGATGTTTACATCACAAAATACATGCCAATAGTAATAGGCCTATGGTTAATACCTGTAAAAAATCAAGTCACAGACCACTTAGATATCTTCGCTTGTCTCTTGTACAGCTGTTCAGGAGCATCTCTGGGGAGTGTCCAGCAGTAGTCAGCCAGCATTGTAGTGGACCATTTTCACTGGTATCTTTGTTCCATTGATGCGATATCTTGATGAAAACGTTTGCCATGTTCATCACTAACCATACCACAGTTTTCAGGGAAGAAATCCAGATGGGAATGCAGGAAGTGGATCTTTAGAGACAAATTGCAGCCAAATTTCTGATACGGCATCAGCATGTCTTCTACCAGCTCCTTGTAGTTTTCTGCTGTAACATTCCCAAGAAAGTTTGTAGACACTAGGCAAAAAGCATTCCATGCATGTTTCACATCACCCTGCAGCAAGTTGTTGAACCGGTCAAATCACGAACCAGGTCATTTAGTTCTTCCTGTGTTAGTCTGTGTGGGGTTGATGATGTACCACAGTGAAAATCTGGATCACTGCATGCTGATGAAATGGGAAAAGAACAGATCGGCTTATCCTTGTCCTCATCAGATGAATCAAGAGAATATTCTGCTGGAGGTTCTGGAATAGGAAATCCCTTACCATGTGGAACTAGTCTCAATGCAGACGGAATGTTTGGGTAGACTATTCTCAACTTCTTTTGCTTTGTTATTCCACCGGAAAGAGGAGGAACCAAGCAGAAGTAACAGTCTTTCATGTGGTTGCTTAGCTCTCTCCACACCATGGGGATTGTAAACGGCATTGATGGTATTTTGCAATTTAATCACTGGAAAGCTGTGTTGTACAGGTAACACAGCATCTATGTGGGTCCCAAGGCTTGTGGGTCACCAACCTTGCATCCAAAGAAAAGATGATAAGCCTTCTTCATTTGAGAAGTGATACTTTTTTTCTGGTTGGCAAATGTCACTTCCCCACAAATAGAGCAGAAATTGTCCAGGCTATTAACACACTTTCAAGGCATTACTGTTCTGTATTGTGCTTAAATGGATAAAATAATAACAGTTCTACTTTTCTATAAGAAAAGTAGCTTAAACTGTCTCGCACAAAGTCTGAAATATTTTCAATGTTCAGTCTTTCCGACGAGTTTCTATAGTGCACTGCTAATGTCAGTTTACTTCATTTGCTGCCTGGCAATAGTCTTGCATTGCACCAGAAAATGATGCAATCAACTCTGGATGATGTGTGCATGATGGTATTATGCAATGCGATGCAATATTACATCATTTTAGGCTGATTTAGGATGTTGTTGCAGTCCTACTGGATATATTTACACGTAAACATATAAAATGAATTATATGAAATATCTTCAAAATAAGAGCTAATAAAAAATTTTCCGGGTTATATTCATGTTCAGCACACCAAGATACTACAGATTAGGTCCTTTTAACTCAGTAACGATCTCAATGTTGACCAGTGTTGTATTACAACTATGTCATAATTTTTTCACGTTAAGCTTAGTTTGATAGTTCCACTCACTTGTCCTTCCCATGTGCCCTTTTTATCCACTCTCCAAATTCACACAAATACCAGAATAGTTACATTGTTTCCGGGTTATAGAACAAGCATAAAGTGAAACATCAGAAAAAATTTTCCCTAATTTTACCTTAGCATTGCTCATTTTAACATAATATAGTAAACAGTTCATTCAAACATGCTTTTTTAAAAATAAATATTCTATTAATTTACTTTTGTTATTCATGTCTTTTACATTATTGTGTGGTCCCCATAGGTTACCCACCACCTGTTCACCTGTGAAGCCATCACCATATTCCCCTGTGCTCCCCTCCCCCGCCTCTTGAGCCCTTACCCTCCCCTCCTCCCTTGCTGAATGTCGCATTCTTATTTGGCTCCCCTATATTCCTGTTATAAGTGAAACCATTCGATATTTTTCTCTTTCTTTCTGGCTTATTTCACTGATCATGATCCCTTCTAGTTCCATCCATGTTGCTGCGAATTGCCATGTGTTTGTCTTTTTTGAATGCTGAATCGTATTCCATTGTGTATATGTACCACATCTTCTTGATCCAGTCATCTATTTTTGGGCATATGGGTTGTATCCATACCTTAGCTATTGTAAACAATGCTGCAATAAACATGCAGGTGCAATCCTTTTGGATTAGTGTTTTTGTGTCCTTTGGGTAGATTCCCAGAAGTGGTATTGCCAGGTCATATGGAAGTTCCATTTCTAGCAGTTTGAGGAAACGCCATACAGCTTTCCATAGTGGTTGAATAAATTTGCATTCCCACCAGCAGTGTAGGAGAGTTCCTATTTCTCCACATCCTCGCCAACATTTGTTACCTGTTTTTTTTAATGTGTGCCATTCTCACTGGTATGAGGTGGTGTCTTATTGTGGTTTTAATTTGCATTTCTCTGATTATAAGTGATGTTGAACATTTTTTCCTATACCTGTTGGCCATTTTCTTTTCTTCTTTTTGAGAAGTGTCTTTTTAGCTCTTCTGCCCATTTTTTGACTGGACTGTTGACTTTGTTTTTGTTGAGCTGTGTGAGCTCATTATAGATTTTTGTTGTCAGTCCTTTATTGGTTGTACTGTGTGCAAAGATCTTCTAATTAGTAGGGTGTCTGTTTGTTTTATTATCTCTTTTGCTGTACAGAAGCATTTTAGTTTGATGTAGTCCCAGCTGTTTATCTTTTCTTTTACTTCCTTTGCTATGAGGGAAGTGTATTTAGAGATTTTGCTGAGATGTCATGAAGAGTTTTGCCTATTTTTTCTTCTATAAACTTTATGGTTTGGAGTCTTATCTCCAGGTCTTTTATCCATTTTGAGTTGGTTTTTGTGTATGATGTGAGGTAGTAGTCTAGCTTCATTTTTTTTGCATGTGGCAGTCCAGTTTTCCCAACACTATTTATTGAACAAGCTAACCTTGTTTCATTGCATATTCTTTGCTCCTTTGTTGAAGATTAGTTGTCCATAAATATGTGGATTTATTTCTGGGTTTTCTATTTGATTCCACTGGTCTGTGTGTCTGTTTTTGCTCCAGTACCATGCTGTTTTAATTATTATGGCTTTGTAGTATAGTTTGAAATCAGGGAGTGTAATCCCTCCATTTATGTTCTTTTTAGTCAGGAGAGCTTTGCTAATTGAGGTTTTTTGTGGTTCCATATGAATTTCATCAATATTTGTTCTATTTCTTTGAAGAATGCCATTGAGATTTTTATCAGAATAGCATTGAATCTGTAGATTGCTTTTGGTAGTATGGCCATTTTGATAATATTGATTCTTCCAATCCTGAGCAGGGGATGTCTTTCCTTTTTTGTGTGTCCTCCTCTATTTCTTTTAACAGTGTCCCGCAGTTTTCTTTTTATAAACCCTTTACCACTTTTGTTAGGTTTATTCCCAGGTACTCGATTTTTTTTGGTTTCGATTTTGAAGGGGATAATTGTCTTAATCTCTTCTTCTTCAGAGTGAGTGCTTGCATATAGAAAGGCTACTGATTTTTGTGCATTGATTTTGTATCCTGCCACATTTCTGAATTGGTCTATAGTTTTAAGTAGTTTTTCTATGGAGTTTTTAGCATTCTCTATGTATATAATCATATCATCTGCAAATAGTGACAGTTTAATTTCTTCCTTCCCTGTTTGGATTCCTTGTATGTCTTTCTCATGTCTTACTACTCTCACTAGGACTTCAAGTGTTATATTGAAAAGCAATGGTGAGAGTGGACAACCTTGTCTCGTTCCTGATTTTAGGGGAAAGGCTTTCAGCTTCTTACCATTGAGGATATTTCCTCAACGGTGAGAAGCAAACTAGCTTTTGATGTAATTTTTTAAATTCTTTTCATCTCCTACCTATTTAAACTTTCTCTTTCTAGTTCTTCAGGTAGAAGAACTGTTCTTGCTTGCTTTGTTGTTTATTTGTGGCAAAAAAGAAAAAGCATAATCATAACCACTTGCTAATTTATTAAAATAAAGAAAGGAAATCTGTGTTTTTATGTGATTTGTACACAGGACAAAGTTCAAATTAAGGGGACACATGTAGAGCACTATATGGAGTCAGACAGACCTGAAGTCGTATTTTATTCCATTTGGTCAGTGTCTGATACCAACAAAATTATTTAAATGTGTAAATCACAGTTATACCTTCTGAAAAAGTGAGGTTGGGTTTGAATACAGTTAAGTGCACAGCAGGTATTGCGGCAAGTAAATAAAAAAATAAACTCTCAGTAAATGTTATTTATTATTTTCTTACAAGAATCAATAACATTAATAAATAATGTCTTGACAAAGCTCCCAATATCATATTCAATGTCATATTATCTTCAGTGGTCAATTTACTCATGTCTGCATATTCTTCTAATTTATGGCCTTTTCCTTAGGCAAGAAATTTGTTGCATTTTGAAAATGTAATTATCTTGGCAAATAATATTTAATTCTATTGTAAATCATGTCAGAAAGCAAATTTTGTGAGTGTTTATTAACATTACCTCGAAATGTGTTCTAAGCTCGGAACAATCACGTGTAGTTGCTGAATTTTACACAGTTTTTTTTTTTTTTCTGGAAATGTAAGGAAATGGGTGCTCTAATAGACTATGATTTAGAATACTATAAAGATCACAGAAATCATCACTTCTCTTCAGGCACAAAATACTTCAAATGTAATTTGATGCCTAGTGTTTCCCTTTATGTGTGCATATATACTGATTTAGAAACTGAAGAATTAAAATGAGCTCTCAATTCCAATTATTATGCCCTTTAATTTATTTTCTATTTATTTTAATAGCGCTGAGTAAGTAGCTCCTTGCTCAAAGAACACTATCAAATACATAGAATTTAATATTAAGTGTAACAAATTAATATTTATTATGAGTTGGCTTCAATTACCCACACTATGGATATTGCATCTCCATAGCTGAGAAGTCTTGCTCCCTTTCTTCATAACTATTTCTGACTTTTTGGACAAGTGGTTTACCATGGTGTCCACTTTGGGACAGGTTGCTATAGCCCTGATCACTGTCTGGCCTCTTGTTAGAGAGCCCACCCTCCTAAAATGAAGTATTTCATTTTAGACTCAAATCCAGCAGTTAAACACTAAAACACTATTATTCATCTTACTTTCCATTTCACTTTTAGTGACTTCTCAGTGATTAATTTGCAATTATAAACCTATTTCTATCATAAAATTCATTCAAAATAGTCTTAGCATAACTTCTAGAAGTTTAACCTTTGTTTTAATTAGTTTGCAATTATTTAAAAGTCCAAATTATAATTATTATAATTAATTATATTACTGAAAATACAAAAACTAAAAAAAATCCTTGAAAATATTTTTATGAACCTCAGAGCAAAGTTACTTAGGTGAACTATTAACACACTATATCATTGTTAAAAAGTTTTCATAGTATTTACTAATTAAGACAACTAATTTTACCTATCTTAATGAATTTAACTCAACTGGCATTTGGGCTATTTCCCCTAATTTTTAGTTTCCCTTTTGCTTACTTGTGTATTTCTGCAATAGCAGTAAAGAATTGCAACCTCAGCAAACCATAAATTTTATTTTTTTATACACAAAATATTTTTTCTGGGAATCAAGACAACGATTTATAGAGCTGCATTTCATTTATAAATGTATAAAGGAGTTGGAGCAATGCCAAGAGAAAAAAAAAACTTACATCAGACCCAGAAAAGTGATTACAATTAAAAATTAAGCTGGAGTTTATTAATTCAATAACCAAATCACAAAAGTAGATTAAGCTTTTATATTCTAAGTAATGCAGAATGAACATATTGTTTTGCTAATTCTAAAACTATGTTTTTGTGTAAGTTTCCTATACATTTACTTATTACATCTTAGTGCCTATTAGAAGAGAAAATTTCATCTAAACTAAAGAGCAGTATTGACTTTACAGAAATATGTTCCAGTCTTAAAAGTATGCTAAACATATTCCTTAAAGTTTCTCATTAGAAATTATTTACTTACCAAAGGTGATTGCACATGCCAGCTTTATTTAACTGATTTATTATTTTGATTGCGCATCTCCTAAATATGTTTTCAACTAACATAATTGTGTTAATTTGCATCTTGAAACAGAACAGAGAATTGTCTTCAAGGTAATCTCTGGAGAGTCAAAAAATGTTTTCAATAATTTATCATGAGATTTTTTAAAGTTAATTCCCCACTTAATCTATAACCCTCAAATTTTCCCCTAGGGTTCTCTTTTAAGTCCTTCTTAGGAAATAACTGTAAGATTGTGCCTTAGAGAATTCTATGAAAGCATTTTAAAAACAGAACTTATTGGTCTTTAAGTCATTGAAAAATAAGACAAATAAACAAAAGCAGAGTTTAAAATTTTCTCCTCAGCATAAGGAACAGATGAAATCACCAAAAATACAAACAAATAAAAAAACCCATTGCAAGTTACAAAATTAAAAAAAAAATCATCAATATGTCTTAGTACCTTGATGACAAAATCTTATTATCAAGCTTGACTTTTAGAAGTATCCAAACAAACAAGCAAACAAAAATCCCCTAGAAGTATCTATCAAAAAATAGTAATAGTCTGGAATACTAGGACAATTTAATTCAAACTTGACAGATTGCTGATCCAACTTGTCATTGTAACACTTGAATAGTCAGGATTTAGAAAATGAGATGCATGCTCTATTCTTTCTTATCGGCTTGTACATTGTCACTACTTCTTAGTCAGGCTGATGGAGTCACATTAGTAAGTCAGGAGTGCAAAGCCAGCAATTTTTTAAAACAGTGAAACCAAACGTGGCATTTGGAGGAGGAACAGATAGAGAAAATTTCACATACAATTTTTTATTTTTGTCCTTATTTTCTAACAAGGAAAAACCATATATAAAACTATCTTATTAAAGAGATACTGTCAAGCTAGATTTTTATTATGTATTTATGGAGAACAATTTATTACCTAAACCCTCTATCTGGTGAACATAATAATTTAGATAAAAACAGAAAGAAAAATGCAATGAATCTTGCTTCCCAGAGTGACAGAGGTTGAAGCATGGGTGAGATTTCAACAAACTACACTTAAAAGTGGCCATGAATTATAGATGACAGCATAGTTAGATGCATTATTTTATCTTAAATTAGAACCGACATTGTGAAAAAAAAAATGTCCTTCTAGCAATCTTAGTAAGTGTTGGCAGCAAGAATAGGTTTCAATTCAGCAATATATTCCTTAAAGAAACAGACAATTAAGTAGCACCTAATTATCTTCTCTAAACCTTTTGAAAGGTTAGAACTTCCATGTTTTAAAATCTAATAAGAAAAAAATATATAGTGACCTGGATATGCACTCTAGCCTTTAACAATATTTCTAAGATTTTTTAACACTTCAAATCCTGTAGCATTGGATATAAGAAATGGAAAAACCTAATTTTTATTTTTTAAGTCCAGTCTCTTTCTAAAACAACAGTGTCTTGTATTTCATTGGCAACATAATGTGATAACCTAAATTATGAATGTTTAAAGGAATTAACTAAACATAAAAGGGAGGTATAACTTTTTTAAAAGAAGGTCTGCTTTTATCACATATACTTATATCCAAACTACCTCTTTACATGTTTACTTCAACACTGATTCCTTATAAAAGCTGATGTGCTATCAATATTTATTTGATTTCAGTAGAGAGCAGGAAGCTACTTAAGACTTTTATAAATGTTTGCTTGGGCAGAAATTCATTATAATGGCAATTAAGTATCTTTACTTCCATTTAAGCAAAATATACAAATAATTTTTGATATATTATCATGAATAAAAATACAAAAAAAGACGTGTTCCCTTCACAAGTTGAAGAAGTAACAAATGTGAAGCTCTCCTGATTCCTCTTCAAGTATTCCTTCCTCCTCTCTCTACAGATATAACCACTTTGATCAATTTGAAATTTTTTATTTCCCTGAATTCATGGTTTCTGTATGTATACATGTATCACTAGAACACAGAACAATTTTTTGCAAGTTTTAAAATTTTATGAACATGGGCCTCCCTGGTGGCGCAGTGGTTAAGCGCTGCGCTGTGGAGCTGTCGGCAGCAGCGATACGAGTTCGACGCCCGGCCGGGGAGAATCCCACATGGTGCGGCAGACCTCTCCTGCCTCGCCCGCTGCTCCCCTCAGCAGTGTGTTTCTTATCTGCCTGTTCTGCTCCCCACTCTGTCTCTGGTGAACCCTCTCACCGCCCCACACCTCTGGCCTGTACCCCAGCTTATATGTATAAATAAATCTTTAAAAAAAATTAAAAAAAATAAAATTTTATGAACATGCTATCAAAGAAATGTGTTAATATTTTTCTGCACTTTGCACTTTTAAAATCCAACATTTAGATTTTTGAGATAAATTCAGATTGACAAATGTAACTTAAACCCCTTCATTATCACTGCTGAATGATATATTGCTTGAATTTGCGACCATGGCTTACTTATTGATCCAGTGTTGATGGCACAGCAGGTTGACTCCAATTTATTTTAGTAGTATAAGCAGTGCAAAAAGTGTTTAACTTTCTTAAACAATTGTCATGACACAAATACTGGGACTTTCTAGAACACAAACCTTTCAAGGAAGTGCTATTAACCTATATGCATCTTTAAATTTACATATACTAATAAATTGGTCTTCATAGTATTTTTATCAATACATGTACAACAGGCAGCATTTAAGATTAGCCTTTGCTCCTCATGCATGGTCAACACTTGGCATTTCCAGACATTTAATTTTGATTATTTTGACAACTGTCAAATGGTAGCTTGCATTTTGTTTTTCCTAATTGATACCAGTTGGATAACTTATGTTTATTGGGCATTTTTCTGTTTAGACTTTTTTTTTTTCATCTTTTGGCCATTTTAATACAAAATGGTTTACCTTCCTTTTTTATCATCACCAAAGTCCTTTTTATATTCTAAAGAATAATCTTTAAAAATTTTAGAAAGATTTAAATAATCATCTGCTATAGACATTATCACCCTAGATTCAGTTCCTTTTATTTTGCTGTTGGTTGATACACAGAAGTTTTGATTTTTATAAAGCCAAATTCTCAACTTTAAAAAATATTTTGAAGTCTTAGGGATTACTCGTGTGTGTGTGTGTGTGTGTGTTTGGGGAGGGTATGAAAACAGACTAACTTAATTTTTATTTCCCAAATGGATAACTGATCTCAATCCAATTTGAACACTCTCCTCTGATTTGTAAGGCAACCAACCTCTGCCATATATGATGCTTTCCTGTGTATATAGGCATGTTTCCTGGCACTCCTTTCTAGTGGTATTTTTCTGTACTTTCCTCAATACCATAATTACCATAGCTTCATAATAAATATGACAGTAGGTAGACAATCTCTCCTACTTTGTCTTGATTGTTATTAAACATTTGACTTCCATACACATTTTAAGATAAGCATGTCTAGTTTCTTAAAAGAATTTTTAAGGATTTTGAATAAAATTAGAATTGAGGATAACTGCCATTTTTATACTTCATCTTCTTGCTAAAGAATAGGGGTTTTGCTTTTTACTTTCTTAATTTTAATCTTTCCAAAAATGCATAATTTTTGTTCATTTTCTTGTGCAACTTTGTTACATTTGTTCAAATACTAATTGTATTTTCTCATTTATTTATAAATAGGATCTAATTATTTTTCTTTATTATACTTTATAATTACCTATTAATTTCAGATGGTCCATATTATTTCTAACAATTTGAATGTAGGTAAGGGTTTAGTGGTACATAATCAAGTATGACAAATAACAATATGGTTTCTTCATTCCCAATTATTATGAATTTTATTTTATTTCATTGTCTTTCATTTTATGATTTTGAATTATTAGTTTGGTGGTAACTTCTTTTTTTAAAAAAAGATTTATTTATGCATACAAGTTGGGGTACAGGCCAGAGGTGTGGGGCAGTGAGAAGGTTCACCAGAGACAGAGTGGGGTATAGAACAGGCAGATCAGAAATACACTGCTGAGGGGAGCAGCAGGAGAGGCAGGAGAGGTCTGCCGTGCCATGTAGGAATCTCCCTGGCCGGCGTCAAACTTACATTGCTGCTGCTAACAGCTTCACAAAGCAGTGCTTCACCGCTGTCCCATCAGGGAGGCCCTTTGGTGGTAACTTCTACTGTAATGTTCTACATTATAAGTCAGGAACTCAGATTCTGAGGCAAATATATTAAGAAGTATCTATTACATTGTGACCAACTTGGATCACTCCAATACCAGGAAAACTCAAAGTTAGGATAGTTAGTACATAAAAAATGATACCTAGTATCAAAGGATCTTAATACTTAGTATCAAAATAAAATATTAAAATAATTCCTAAAAGCCTTATTAAAAATAAAAACAATATCAATCTTGAATCAAAAATGTATTTTCAATGTTCATCATTACATATCAGATTTCTTATTTTTTTAAATAATTGTTCTTTGTCTTTTATTTCCAGCATGTTAAGAATTTTAACTTTACTTTTCTTCTTTGGAGAAGTGTCTTTTTAGCTCTTCTGCCCATTTTTTGACTGGATTATTGACTTTGTTTTTGTTGAGTTGTGTGAGCTCTTTGTAGATTTTTGTTATCAGTT
>PVIJ01001630.1:176381-191040 GCA_004024925.1 Scalopus aquaticus
AAGATCTTCTCCCAATTAGTAGGGTGTCTGTTTGTTTTAATTATTGTCTCTTTTGCTGTACAGAAGCTTTTTAGTTTGATGTAGTCCCAGCTGTTTATCTTTTCTTTTACTTCCTTTGCTATGGGGGAAGTGGTTTTAAAGATTTTGCTGAGATGTATGTCATGTAGAGTTTTGCCTATTTTTTCTTCTATAAACTTTAAGGTTTGAGATCTTATCTCTTTTATCCATTTTGAGTTGGTTTTTGTGCATGGTGTGAGGTAGTGGTCTAGCTTCATTTTTTTGCATGTAGCAGTCCAGTTCTCCCAACACCATTTATTGAACAAACTAATCTTGTTCCATTGCATATTCTTTGCCCCTTTGTCGAAGATTAGTTGTCCATAAATATGTGGTTTTATTTCTGGGTTTTCTATTCGGTTCCAATGGTCTGTGTGTCTGTTTTTGCTCCAGTACCAAGCTGTTTTAATTATTATGGCTTTGTAGTAAAGTTTGAAGTCAGGGAGTGTAATCCCTCCATTCATCTTCTTTTTAGTCAGGAGAGCTTTGGCCAACAGGAACATGAAAAAATGTTCAAAATCACTTATAATCAGGGAAATGCAAATTAAAACCACAATGAGATATCACCTCACGCCAGTGAGAATGGCGCACATTAATAAAACAGGCAACAACAAATGTTGGCGAAGATGTGGAAAAAAAGGAACTCTCTTACACTGCTGGTGGGAATGCAAATTGATCCAACCACTATGGAAAGCTGTATGGCGTTTCCTCAAACTGCTAGAAATGGAACTTCGATATGACCCAGCAATACCACTACTGGGAATATACCCAAAAGACACAAAAACACTAATCCGAAAGGATACATGCACCCGCATGTTTATTGCAGCACTGTTTACAATAGCTAAGGTATGGAAACAACCCATACGCCCAAAAATAGATGACTGGATCAAGAAGATGTGGTACATGTACACAATGGAATACTATTCAGCATTCAAAAAAGACAAACATGCAATTCGCAGCAACATGGATGGACCTAGAGGGGATCATGATCAGTGAAATAAGCCAGAAAGAGAAAAACATCGAATGGTTTCACTTATAACAGGAATATAGGGGAACCAAATAAGAAAGAGACATTCAGCAGGGAAGGAGGGGAGGGGGAGGGCTCAAGAGGGGGGGAGAGGGGAGTACGGAGGACTATGGTGATGGCTCCACGGGTGAACAGGTGGTGGGTAACTTATGGGGAATACACAATAATGTAAAAGATACGAATAACAAAAATAAGTATCTATTACATTAAAAAAAATTTTCTGCAAAGAGAGAAAAAAACAAGAATTTTAACTTTATCTAATGTCATTGTCATTATTTTTATTTTTATAAGGCATTTTGAAATTATTTTTAAAATATTTTCTTTTGATATATTTCTTCTATAGTAAGTCTCTTAATTTTTACTCTTCCTTGTATTCTTGGAATAGTCCAAGTTGGTCACACTGTATTAATTGTCTCAGGATCTGATTTCCTTACTTATAATAAACATAGTAACTATATTACTATTTGAAATTAGATCTTGATATTCCTTTCTCATTCTGTCTTGAGTTTATTTTTATAAATATGCTCACATTGCCTAAAATACTGAAGAATATTTTATGCCTTCACTCTCTAGTTGGTAAGCATGATATTTAAATGAATTTTCTGGAGTTATTTTTCAAGTAATCTTTCAAAACATCAATGAATGAAAAGGCATATTAATTTTTAACTGCTGACTTATACAGTAATCCAGGGCTACATCAAGAAACAGGAAAGAGCTAAAATAAAAAAATCTTACCACTCACCTCAAGATATTAGTAAAACAAATGGAACCAAATGCTTGTAGAAGGAAGGAAATAATAAAAAATAGAGCAGAAGTAAATGACAGAGATTAAAAAGAAAAAAACAAAACAGACCAATGAATCAATGATACTAAAAGCTGGTTCTTTGAGGAAGACAGCAAAATAGAAAAACCTCTACCTAGGCCCACAACAAAGGGAAGAGAAGCTAATGAATACAATCAGAAACAAAACAGGAGAAATTATAACAGAATTTTTAGAACTACAGAAGATCACCACAGGAGATTAAAAGTACCTATTTCTCAAATAATTGAATAACCTACATGAAAAGGAGAAATTTTAGTAATCCAAAAACCTCCAAAACTGAACCAGGAACAAATAGTAAACCTAACCAAACAAAAGCAAAGAAATTCAAACAGTAATCAAAAGTATGCCAAAGAGCAAAATTCCAAGCCCTGATGGTTTTATATGTGAGCTCTACCAAACCTTCAAAGAAATATTAATGTCTATCATATTTGAATTCTCCCCCAAAATAGCTTTTTTGGAAGCTCCCAAACACATTTTTTCTGATGCTAAGATTGCGATGATACCAAAACCTTATAATGTCATCATCAAAAAAAAAAAGGAGAGAGAATTATAGATCAATTTATCTGATGAACATAGATGCAAAAATCCTCAACAAAATCTTAGCAAAACAAATGCAAAAATACATCAAAAAAGATTATACATCATGACCAAGTAGGATTTATTCCAGGCACAGAAGGATGATTCAAAATTAGAAAATCAGTGTAATTCATAACTTCAACAAAAGGAAAGATAAAGATCATATGGTTTCATTAGGGTCTCCATTTTCACCACTACTGGTCAACATAGTATTGGAAGTCCTAGCTAGAGCAATCAGGCAAGGAAAAGATATAAATTGGAAAGAGGAAGTAAAACTATTGTTTGCAGATGAAATGATAATATACACGGAAAACCTAAAGACTCCGCTAAAAACATTAACTGAAATAAGCAATTCAGTGAAGTGGCAGGGTACACAATCTATCTGCAAAAATCAGTTTTATTTCTATATGTTAAATAAGTTAAAAGAGAAGGAAATCCAGAAACCAACACATTCACAATTGGAACAAAAAGAATTAAATACCCTGGAGTAAACTTAGAAAGGGAGGTGAAGAACCTATACAAATAAAACTATAACACATTGTTAAAAGTAACAGAGAACACACGAGGAAATGGAAAGATAGCACTTGCTGATAGACTGGAAGAACAAACATTGTTAAAAATGGCCATTATACCCAATCAATATACAGATTTAATACAATCCTGTCAAGAGATTCCACACAATGAAAGAAACTCAATAAAACAGAAAGAAACCGTACTAATGGGGTAAAATGTTTGCACATAAAATATCTGACAAATGGTTGATATTCAAAATTTATAAAGCACACATGCAACTCAACAAAAATAAAATAAAAACAACCCAATCAAAAATAAGTTGGCACAATAGCTAAATAGACACTTATCCAAAGAAAACATACAAATGACTGATACATGAAAAAAAAAATGCCCATCATTATTTATTACTAGATGTGCAAATTAAAACCAAAATGAGATATTGTATCACACTCATAAAAATGGCTCATATGTAAAAGACTATAAACAACAAGTCTTGGTGAGAGTATGGGGTAAAAGAAGAGAGTATGATGTAAAAATACAGACTGGTTCAATCCCTATATAAAATAGTATGAAGCTATCTCAAAATGTTAAAAATAGTCCGATCAGATAATCAAGCAATTCTACTGTTAAGTAACCATCTGAAGAATAAAGAAACACCAATTCAAAGTGATTTATGTACTATGCCAAGGGCATAGGAGTGGATCAGGAAAAATGTGGTACACACACATATGTACACAAGCACACATTCTCTCTCTCTCTCTCTCTCTCTCTCTCTCTCTCTCTCACACACACACACACACACACACACACACACAGGAATACTACTCAGCTATAAAGAAGGATAAATTCTTGCCAATTACAAAAATGTAGATAGAACTGGAGAGGATAATGCTAAACAAATCAGGAGAAAGAAAAATATTGGATGGTTTCATTTATATTTGGAACACAGAGAAATATAACAGAGGGTCACTCAAAACCAAACCAATAATAACTCCCTAACATTGGACTGAAAAAATGAGTCAACCAGAAGGGGGAGGGTGGTGAGGTGGGGCTGAGGAGGAAGAGGGCCCAATGGAACATAGTTGATACATAGTTGATTACTGAGGGACCGGTGGTGGGCATGCTGTGGAAATAAGCAGTTGTAGATGTTTAAACCCATTGCATAACCCCCAAAGATACAAAAAAATAAACCAACTTTACCTCAATAAACCTAATTTGAAAAATAAATAAACACAGGTCTTTTCTAAAATCACATTAGAATTACAATCTCATTTAGACACTATAGATTTATTCAATGTTTATTTAGATGTATCTATTTTATATAAATTGAGCAATTTTGAAAATATCAATCATAATGTTTTACATTTAGAGACACTGCATATGTTTTATTTTCCAGACTGTTAGGAATTTTTTAAAAGAGTCATTTCTCTTCTCAAATTTTACTTTTTCATTTTGCTGTTTTAGCAATACTCACTTTATATCTCTACTGATTTTAATATCATAGGTTTCTGATACAAATCTGCTTTGTTTCCATTGCCTTTTGTTGACTGTACCATATTCTCATCTTTTTAAATTTTCTATTGTGACTTATTTACTGGGGCTTATTCTGATTATATGGATGGGAATTATGCAAGCCTACAGTTAAAATTAAAGTCTCTAGGTAGAACTTACCTCTGGTCTGACAAGCAACCAACGATGACATCAAATCAGATTACTTTAAATTGTCAATGAGGATTTTTTTCAGACCTTCAAGGTCAAAGAAATTCTAGTCCCATATTTGTATGAATTTTAGCCTGTTCTTTTTACTTCTACATGAAATGTTATTTTATAAACTTTGTTACCAGGTTTAAACAAGTATATGTTTCACTTTTTTCTTGAGTATGAATTTTTCCACTTTGCCTTTAAATTGAGTTTAATGCATTTCAAATGCGTAGTTTTGTGCTGAAGTACCCTAACACCTTGAAGGGGATGAGGATCTTGACTTCATATCTCAGTGGAATAGATGAAATATTTCAGCTTTCTGAGTGCTTTTAGATATGCTCAAGGCAGCTTTGTTTCCAGTTAATACTTTGAACTTTAGTACTGCCTTTAGTAAAACTCAACTACTACTTTTGCTGCAGGAATTCCCTAGAATTAAAGTGCTACCAGAAGAGGATGCCTAGACTGAGTTGTCCAGAGGCATTTTTTTTAAATTGTAAGTTAAATTTCCATCACTATAACATGAGGAAAAAGTGTTTCATTGAATCCCTTCAGCATTTATTCTGTCTTTTATGTAATCTCCTTTTTAGTTAATGTATAGGATTTCCCCAAACTTCATAAAAGGAATTCCCTTTGAAGTCAATTTGTGCTCCAAAATGCTAGAGAAAGGACTTTTGACAGGAGACCCAAGAGCCATACAAACTTTCTGTATTTTGAAAATCAGTCACTTAACTAATGTTCTATTCAAACAGAATACGTTCTTTTCTAAGGTAGTTATTTGCACATCCTTAAAACCTCTTCTAAGATCCTTATCAAATCTTCCTAAGAACTTAGGTAAATTGGCTCACTTAGTTTTTTAAATATTGCTGTGTTAACTTCTTAAGAGTATATGATAGGGTAAAGAAGTATAGTTTTCCTTAATAGATAGTTGCCTTGTTAGTTTTTAATACATGGCATGTTGCCAGAAATTGAATGTTATCAAGAATGGTAATTTAAAAAACAGCTCAACTGAACATTGTTTAACAATCAAATATTTAAATAACAATATATATAACAAAATATGATAAAATATGAACCTTGATGCCATCTATTCTGAAGCATTCTGAGTTCTCTTTTCCTAGCTCAATACTTGCTTAGTTTGTATTGAAAGACATGCTAAAAGTACCTGATCTGAGTTCTGGGTAAGAGCTTTGTCCAAGGTTACAAAGTGGTTCACAAAAAATGGTTGGCCTCTTTAATGACAGATCCTATTCCAATAGATTTAACTATATGTATTTTTCTATCCCTGTTCATGGATTGGGAGAATTAACATTGTTAAAGCAATCATCTTACCCAAAGTAATAACAGATTCAATGCAATTGTTACCAAAGTTGCAATGGCATTCTTCAAAGAAATAGAGCAAACATTACTGAAATTACCAGAACCACAAAAGAACTGATAGCCAAAGCAATCCTGACAGAAATGAATGGTGGACTGGTATCTCATTCCAAGATTTCAAATTATACTATGAAACTATAGCAATCAAAGGGTATGATACTCAGGGAAAAACAACAGACACACATATGAATAGAATGGAATTGAGAGCCCCCAAATAAACTCACACTTATATGGACAGTTACTCTATAACAAAGGAGCCAAGAGCATATGTTAGAGAAGGAAAGTCTCTTCAACAAATGGTGATGAGATCCTAGACAGCCACGTTAAAAAAAAGAAAAAGAAAAGAAATACTATCTTATACCTTACGCAAAAATAACTCATAATGGATTGAAGGCTTGTATGTAAGATCTGCAATTACAAAATACATAATAGAAAACTAGGGCAAAACACTCCACAACATCGACTTCAGTGATATCTTTGTGGATTTGTCTCCAAGAGCAATAGAAATAAAAGAATATAATTAAATAGGATTACATCAAAATAAAATCTGTTGCATAGTAAAGTAAGTTATTAAAACAAAAAGGCACTCTACTGAATAGAGAAAATATCTGATACAATATATCTGACAAGGGACTGATGTTCAGGATTTACAAAGAGCTCATAAAACTCAACAAATACAAAACAAGTAACCAAATCAAGTAAGGTCAGAAGAGCTAAATACTTTTCCAAAGAAAACATAAAGATTGCCAAAGACACATGAAAAAATGTTCATCATCATTTATTACTAGGGATGTATATATCAAAACCACAATGAGTACCATCTCACACTTGTGAGGACAGCTAATATCAAAAAGATGAGAAACAAGTGTTGGTGAGGAGGTGGGGAAAAAGGAAACTTAGTACACTGTTTGTTCTTAGGAATATAGACTGGTCCAACCCCTGTGGGAAACAGTTGGGAGATTTTTCAAATTACTAAAAATTGAACTATCATAGAATCCAAAAATTCTCCTCTTAGAAATCTTCACAAAGAAGGCCAGAACACTAATTAGAAGGGGATATCTGCACTCCTGTATTCATTGCAGTACTATTTAAAATAGCCAGTAAACAACCTAAGCGCCAAAGGATAAATGAGTAGATTAGGAAGATATGGTATAGATGCACAATGGAATACTAGTCAGCTATAAAAAGATAAAATATTGGCTTTTTCAATAGCATGGATGGAACTGGAGCAAATAGCGCTAATGAAATAAAGAAGAAAGACATATCAATGGTCTCACCTACATGTGGGATACAAAGAAAAACCCAAAGGTTTAAGCAAAAGCAAACCAATAACAAACCCTAGAAATATAATTGTAGACTTGAGACTACCAGAGGAGGAGGGGGAAGTGAGAGAAGAAAGTGGGGAGAGGATACAATGGACAACGGTGGAGGGCTATGGGTACCTTGCTGGTGAGTGTAGTGTGGTAACACATATATGAAGGAATACAACTTGTAGAAATATTATTTTGTATTATAAAGGCTAATAATTTTCAAATATGTTTTTAGATTGCCTTATAAAACACACTTATTTTTAAAGCATTGGCAATTTATCTCATTTTATTTTTTTCTCGGTCACTAGGTACTAAAGATACAAATATAGGCATGTTCAGATCTCAGACTTGAATACTGAAAATCTTTCTAGATATCAGCACAACTAAGTGAATAATCATACAATAGCTACTACTGAACCTTTGCCCAGTATACCCAATAGCTACTGACAATTACAGAACATCAGCTATTTATATATATTATAAACTTTATGTAGATTAGAATATTTACATAAATTTGGAGATCTCAAGAAACACAATTTTTGTTTTTTTCTTTGGGCAAAAATCTCCCTGATGTTTAGAGAGTTCTCAGCTAAAGTGGAATTATCTAAACTCTGATAGAATGACATTGAAATTCCAAGAAACTTAGACACTTCACTCTCTTTCGGCCACACTAAATCCCTTTCTTGGAAATTCCAGTTTATCCATGCATTTACTTATCTGTTTATTCATTTTCTCATTCACAATAAACCTTTGTTTGCAAAGTGATATATTGATACTTGGTGCTATGATCTTGAAGAATTTAGCAAGTTTGTTGTAAGTCAATTTAATTGGAGAGATACTGGGAATTACAGGAACGATTTGATAACACTGTAGTTACATATGTAACTTAGGCTATTGGTGTTGGAGTAACTGGAGGACTCTGAAAATTGTGTATGATCTCATATATAGCTTGTGGGTTCAGGTGGGTGTGGCACTGGAACGTTCATAAGCATCCTAGCCAAGGAAACATAAAGGTTAAAAAGATGTCAGCAAGTAAACACAAAACAAATGGAAAACTGACTGAGTAGGATGCTTGCCTCTGGAAATAAGATTGGTTAATTCTAGAAAATGGGAGCCAGATGGTGGAAAAGACCTTGAATGGCTGACTAAGAATTCTGAACTTCCTGTTCCACAGGGAGTCCTCAAGTAGTCTGAGCATGATCACAACCTTTAGGTAAATGCTTAGAGTACAATTGTGATGCACCCACCACTGCTTAAAATATTTTGCAATTAATAACTAACTTATTCTTCATAACAATGCACTCAAGTAGGAAATTTGACTAGCCAAGTATTATACACTTAGAGAGCCCTGAGAAATTAAGTAGGTTGTCCAAGGTCACTGCTAGGAAGTGGCAGGGCTGGGATTCAAACATAAGCAGTTTCTTTCCAGATCCTGTGCTCTTATCCATGACACTAGCAAAGAAAATGTGCAAAATCAAATTTTAGAAAGTTCAATCTGAGAGCCTCATATAAATGTATTTAAAGAACTGGAGAGAATAAGAATGGAAGTCGATTATAAGAATTTTCGTAAGTATGAGCATGAGAAAGTGTTATTTAAATCTTAATGGTGTCTACAAGAATGCAATGGGATAAATACAAGAGTGCTTATGAAATCAAAACTGAATATAATGACAACACCATAAGTTAAACCATGTCATTTCTCAAAGAATCTATGCTAATCAAAGATAGAAAATATTAGATGCTAATAATCATATATTTAATAACCATATCTTTTAATGCTTGATAATGTCTGTTCTCTTTAAACGCACACTCAGAAGTAGTTTTAGTATGGGTCCCTCCTAGTTAAGAAATTATGTTTCTTGATGTGAAAAGATTGACAGTGGTTAAGCCTAAGTTCTACTTTATATATTATTAAGTTTCTGTTTGTACAACTTTGCATTTTACTGATTTCTTACAGATAAAACTCGGTATTTGTGAATTGTCTGTAAGTTTTCTGAGATATAAATTTCAGGTTATTTTGAAGTTATGCCTGTTTGTATCATGCGCCCACTCAAGACATCACACATTCTTCCAACCACCCCCTACACTTGGAACAGGCACTCAATTAATATACGCCAGGCAGGCCACCTTGCTCTTCTCCTTCAAAAACTCCTAAAAACCATCTGTTCTGGGAGGCTTTCCAGCTACAATAACCACCTACTACTTTCAATTGCCTATAATATCTACATCTACTTTTTTGAGCACTGCTGACATATTTTACCATTACAAAATGTATAAGACAAGATATATTCTAAATATCTTATAGTGATATTTAACCTTCCCTCCAACATCTCCAATGTCTTAATGCAATTGCAAAATTGAAAGCTTTCTTCCATGACAGATTAAGGAAATATCAGCTTCAAGAAAATAAAAGAATTAACATTTAATTTGTGTGTGACACTTGAATCAAAATGTCTAGCCAAACTAGTTAGTTATTGTGATTTGGGGTCTGTGCCAAACTCTCATGGAGAATGTTCAGTGAAGCTATATAATTGGATACTTTATGAACATACCATAATGTAGAAAGTAAACAATGTAGTGAATTGTTTTCAAATTAGTGGACCTTGAAAATCAAAGTCCTTCGTTAATTGCTCACTATGAAACAAGTAATTTTGATCTTATGATATTTTTGATAAAATTGTTCCATAAAAAACACAAAATGACATTTTATAATTATGCAAAATACAAATAATAGAGACAATTTCTTTTTTCTTTTTGAGGTATAAATTGATGCATTTTTTTCCGCTGATTAATACCAAAATTCTGAATGCCAGTGAATGGCCTGCTAATTTTGCCAACAATATGCACATCTTTGTTGATACGGTGGAATTATCCAGGTAATAATCTGAAGACTTGCACTTTGGACTTTTACAGAAGTCAGGTCTTAATTGAAAGATAAAGAATCTTTCTTTGTATTTGCACAGCAAGGATTTTCTTTTTTTTTTTTTTTAAAGATTTATTTTTTATGTATACATACAAGCTGGGGCACAGGCCAGAGGTGTGGGGCGGCGAGAGGGTTCACCAGAGACAGAGCGGGGAGCAGAACAGGCAGATCAGAAATACACTGCTGAGGGGAGCAGCGGGCGAGGAAGGAGAGGTCTGCTGCGCCATGTGGGAATCTCCCCGGCCGGGCGTTGAACTCGCGTCGCCGCTGCCAACTACTCCACAGCGCAGTGCTTAACTGCTGCGCCACCAGGGAAGCCCCTGCACAGCAAGGATTTTCAGATCAAGAAACAGGTATCAGAAGACTTAGTCCAAAATAATTAATAGACTGTAGCTATAGAATAAAGAGATACAGTACTGCGGAAAGCGGGGAGGTCGGGGATCTCTGTCTAACCAGAAGAGCAAAGTATTGTGCTTGCTGGATAGAGGTGGAAGGTGGTGAAATGGGAGTCAAAATGTTGAGAATAAAAACTGAATAGGTGAGATGTATATGTTAGCCCCCTCAGTCTTGATATCAGCATCCTAGAGTAGAAAAGAAAAATATCCATATTGGACAAGGAAATCAAATAATCCTAATAATCCTAATCCAATTTCAGTGTCTTTTATGGCATGGGGGAAGTAGCAAAGGCTGGAGGAGTTAAGTGGTTCTGAAGGCAGACTTGTAGGGTCACGGAGGCCTTATTATGGTGCAGTAAAGAACCTTAGAATTATGAGTCTCACACAATGTCCATGTAAAGGTGCTAAGAGCAATGAAATAGGACACACAGCTATAGGACAAGAAGGTGGTGAGTGTTGACACTGAGAATAAAGGGAATTGCATGATCCACAATCAGCAGGACAAGGTACCAGTTAGGTACCCAAAATATGAGGTGTATCTATGCAAAGGATGCAAATGTAAGATGCCCTGAGCCTACTGGATTCTGTAACACTTAGGTAGGGATAAACTGTCTGATAGAGAGCAGAGACAGTCTTCCCCAGTTGGAGAGGAAATGTAATATGCTCTTTCTAGACAAATAGTGGTCTGGGAGGCAGGGAAGGATGAAATTAGTAGGCAGAGAAAGATACCTATAAAAACTGGGTAGTTACATGGAAAGAAAAAATGCTTTAAATCAGAATAAAGTATTTTAATTGAGAAAACTAATCTCTTATTCCATCAGAGAAAATGATGTCTCAAGAACAAGATGAAATCAATTCCAAAAATTAAACAAAGTTACTCTTTTGCAGTTTGTATTATCATTGCTTGATATTTTCCTGCTTGTATTAATATAGTTGTTACCAAGGATAGCAGTTTTTACATAATGACATAAAATTAATTAGTTGTTCTTACCATTAACTATATCCCATAAGCACTCAGATACAAAGAGAAACAAATCACTGAAACTTCCTTTTAAATACAACAACGCAATTTTAAAATTTACTACATTGAAAACATATTTAAAGACTGCTGTGTGTTAGGCACCTGGTAAGCAATAAAGACTGAAAGAAAAACAAAGCAGATTCTTATCTTTTAAATTTTAACATAATAATTATTTCTAACAATATTCTTAATTTGAAGTCTTTCAAGATAATTCCTATATTTTGAGTCCTTTGTGAAGTCATTAAATGTGCTTGTTTTGAATTTTATTTGGATTTATTTGGAAAGGTACACCTGTTTTTTGAGTGTTTAGAAAATATTAATTATCACCATCAATATGCTTGCAATATTTCTTGCCAAATAGAAAAGAGCATGCATGGCATACATCTCTGCTCTAACAACTCAAGATCATGTAAAATAATGCATATAAAAGCAAATTTAAAACTGCAAATAACTACACATATGTATTTTATTATTTAAAGAATATTGATAAGGGTCAAAAGTCTTAGAACAGAAAACAATCAGATAATTACCTAGGATCTGTTAGTAACTCTATTATTCATATGAATTCTTCAATAACTCAACCATGTATTTTTAAGAAATGTTTATTTTGAAAATACAAAAAGCACCCGTGATCTAAAATTGCAAGTATTCTTCTTCCCTCTAAAATACTTATGCTTCTTTTCATTGATTAAGACACAAGTAAAATATTTATAATCCAACTAACATTTGGATAGCTGTTGCACGCAAATGATTTTTAAGACAATCTCTTAACTGAAATTTTTAGACAAGATTTCATTTGTGCAAACAGCTATTCTTAAAGATAAATTTAAATCAGAAAAAATGAATCGAATGAGAGTCCCTGAATTCATAACATGCAATGAAAATGCTAGGTAGTATATACAAATGAAGTAGCTAACATAAGCTAATATATGCATGTACATGGAAATGGCAGTAGCAATGGCTTAAAAATCACATAAAGTGATTAATTTATTCCAAAGACTTTTCTTTGAGTTTTTCATATTAACTCATTTACTTCTTTTTTACTCTACAGAGTAAAGTATTGCTGTGTCTTTTTACAAAGGAGAAAACTAAGGTTCAGATTTAGGCTATCAGGTTTTTAAGTGTTTGTCACCACTATTATCATTTAAAAGATCAAATTATATAGTTCTGGTACTTACTGACTTTCCTAACAAACAAATAAGCAAGGCTAAATATATATGGGACTGTCTATTCAAAAGGTTCTATTCCATGTTTTATTCACTATTTTATGTAGCATATATAAATCCAAACTAGAATGTGCTATATTCTTTGCAGAGAATCTCTTTCCTCATAATTGTTCAATTTCACACCCTACCAAAGATTAGGAGTTGACTTAAACTTTGCTGTATTTCTCAACTGCATCTTTTGTAGAGATGCATTTTTACTTCATATTATAGAACCTGATCTTTCCTTGCCTTTCATATGCTCTGAAATCTATCTGCTCTCATTAAAATAATTTATCTCATATTTACAATTTTCATCTACTACAGGGGTTCACCTTCTGTAAAGGGCCAGAAAGTAAATATTTTAGGCTATGGGGATCATAATGTCACTCTGACCTTGAAGTTTGAATGTAGCCATAGGCAGCAGGAAAACCAATGAGCATGGCTGAGGCCCAACAAAACATTTTTTTTTTTTTTTAACAAAGTAAGCAGAGCGCTGTTATTGGTGAATGCACCAGTTTCCTGAGCCCTGATCTATATTGTTATGCAACAATGAGAAGTATTTATGTCTTACTCTGCCTTTTGGTAAGGAAGTATAATTTGAAAATAGTCCTATGGAATTATCTGTCTCATTTCTGTCAAACCTATATTCTCTACTTGATTACAATTTTGGCTGGAAAAACATTTTAGCTGATTCTTGTGCAGCCTCTGTTTTCGCAAACATTATCACTCTCTATAGACACAATAACCCTATGAGCCCTAACCAAAATTATCCCACCTTACAAAGGTGCTCTCACAATCAAAAATTGTAATATAGCTTCTTAATGCAAAGTCTGTGTTCATTTCACTTTATAACACAACTTTCCTATTACAAAGAAAAACAAGACATGATAATTACACTGGTCAACAGTGAGATCATTATTGACTTAAAAAGGCACTAATCTGTAGTATCTTGGTGTGCTGAACATGAATATAACTCTGAAAATTTTTTATTAGCTCTCATTTTGAAGATATTTCATGTAATTCACTTTATATGTTTCACTGTGTAAATTTATCCAGTAGCACTGCAACAACATCCTAAATCAGCCTAGAATGATGAAACATTTCATCGCATTGCATAACACCATCATGCACACTTCATCCAGAGTTGATTGCATCATTTTCTGATGCAATGCAAGACTACTGCCAGGGGGCTGCTGAAGTAAGCCGACGTCAGCAGTGCACTCTACAAAGCCCTGTTGGAAAGGTTGAGCATTGAAAATATTTCAAACTTGGTGAGAGACAGTTTAAGCTACTGTCGCAACCTAGACCCCCATATTGTCTTGACAAGGTCACTCTATGGGCGGAGCCTTCAAAGAAGTGTTCCCAAAGTCAGGATGCGATATTTCTTCTTGCAAATAAATTTAAGTATAATTTCAGGAGAACAGTAACTAAGTTTCTCCACTATGCCTGCAGACATAACCTCTCCATTGCCTAAGGCCCCATGATTGGGTCCAGGTGCCGAGCTGCTCCTTCGATAAGTACATTCTTGCCTGATCACAGGTTGGTGTCCTGTACAAAAATATTTACTCCCCCTCCCCTTACATTCCCCTGCCTGCTTCTGAGAATCAGCATAAGATGGCTTCTGCGATTAACCACTCCAGGGAGTTGGAATAAGATGGTTCCTTTGATCAGATTCTGGTTTCCAGGCAAAAAGGACATTACGCTATCGCCTTTTTAGGCTCCAGGCTCAGGGCAAAG